>VDFB02196781.1:0-11441 GCA_007258455.2 Sequoia sempervirens
ATTAACATGTTTGTTGTCATTTTGGAGGTTAAATATTTCACTCTAATTCCTTCTCTCCATAATAATGAAGTGTTTTTTCAAGGTATAAAGGAAAAATTTCATCTATGTGAAATATTTCAAGCATGATAAAAAGGGGTGAATTTAATGCAAGAGTAATTTCCATGATTCACTATCAGTGGCAAGTACAACTATGATGCTTTTAATTACCACAACATTGTTTTTCTGGCATATATTCTGGCATTTCAAGGAAGTTCAAAGAAGGTTTTTGGTTTTTGGTTTGGCCCTGTTGTTATGTGCAGTGCGAGTCTCTATGTACATCACAGTCGTGAAGACTATCTCTTCTCTAAAATTGTAACAATTTTTTGCTAAATAGTTATTTTCCTCAAGGGTTTTTTGTTAGTAATAAGGTGGTTTTGTTTGCTATAAATTGGGTGCTATTTCATTTGGGCTTCTGGAGGGGTGGCCCCCTTGTTAGATGTGTCAACATCAAATTTTAGGATAAGAAAAGGGGTTCAAGCAATTCACAAATTTGGTGTTCTTTTGGGTTGGTGTAGTCTACGCTTTGCTTCAAAGCTAGGAATAGGTTGCACAAAATAAACTTTGAATAGTAGCATGTTGGGTGTAGTCTACATATTTATACTAGTATTGTTTGGGTTTGTGTGAATTGCTTCAAACTTGGTTGTAGGCTGCATATTCTAAGCTTTGTGATCTCATTTTTGGGGTATAGTATGCACATTTTCTATCTGTTACTATATAATTTTAATGGATTACATACCAAAAAATCTTAAGGTAACAGTCAAGATGCATGTTGGGGAATTACCAATTTTAGGGGAGGTAAAGAATTTTGAATTTTCACAAGTGTTTAAAATGTTGTGTCTCAATGTTGTAGATAGTGTTCAAACTGACATTGGAGAGGAATTCGTGAAGCCTAATGCCCCCAGGTTGTTGTTCACTTCATAACATCTTTCAATTTTCCTATATAATTCCATGGATTTTTTGTAATATTTTAAACTGTTACAAGTTGTGGTTAAAAGAAGTGGTGCAACCAAATTATCTAGGGGAGGATGAGATTTTGTAGTTTGTGTAGTTGTATAAATTGGATAAAGGTAAAGGTAATGTTGGTGGCATTTTTCTGAAGGGCTATCTTAAACACAAGCATTCATATGCAATGGTGTGTGATGTGATTAAAAAAGGTTTGAAGGCATATGACCCATGAGAAATGTATAGATCTTTGAATTTGCATTAAGTAGAGATAGGGCTTCAAATGGTCAATAAAATAAAAGAAAAATTTGTTGCTTTATCCTTTCTGCTTTCGTATCACACTTGCGATGGGCAGTATGTGGTAAGAGTTGCAAGGTTCAATCCAAGATTGCAAAATGCTATAGACCTGAATGAAGAACATGGAGGAAATGGAGTCAATCTTAATGAAGATCGAGGGGACACATTTGAAAATGAAGGATTCATGGAGGAATGAAAATATGTTTTGTAATGCTGACTAAATTTTTCTTTTGTACACTATGTTAAAACATGATAAGTATATAGCTACTTGACCACTAATCTGTTTTGGGAAAATCAACGTCAATTAATCTTCAATGGTTATGTTCACAAATGGCACATTTTGGCTAGTACTATAATTTTGGCATTCGATGTATATTTCCTTATATTAATATAATATATATATAGGCTATAGCGCACACAAAAGAAAGAACAAAATTTGTAGCAAATTGAATGTAGTTTCTACGATACTATTGCTTTTATTAGAAAAAACATAAAATATATTCTTGAAAATTTGAAATTTCAATGAAGTGCTAAATTTTCAAAAACATAAAAATGTATATCTAACCAACCTAACTACAAACAAAAATAATATTTTTTTTTGAGGCTTTTAATATAAGTGGAAACGTAAGTGAGAAGATGGCCTTTACTTTTCTTTTATTTTTTATGCAAGAGTAAATAATTAGTTATATATGTTTTTATTTAAAATTTTTAATAATTAAAATTGTTTGTTTGACCACCATAACTTGGTAAAAATTTATGAAATTTAATTTTTCTTTATTTATCTATATTTGGAAACATAGAATGTGATTTCTATTTTTTTGGATTCAAAATGTGAATTTTTAAAAGAAATATAGATATTTTTTAATTAGCCTATCAATCAAGACTTTAGTTAGAATTTATGCACAAAATCAATAATAATTATCTATTGTAATGCCTCTCCGTTTTGGTCATTCTTGAAATCTAGGAAGTTGGTTGTTTGGTGGCCATGTCATTTTGGCTTGTTGCTTGTGGTTGGTGATTTGCTTGGTCATGAGGATTTTGGGATTGCATAATTTAATTTGATTTTATGTTAGAACAATATCACTAATATTATGGCTAGATATAATTTATCAAATTAATCTAATCTTTAAGGTCACTTGTTTTGGTTTGGGATCAAATAAAGAGCTAGATTTAATAATAAACGTTAATTGTATTATCATTGAAAATTTCTTATTTTAAGATGAAAGAAATATAATTGTAAGTAAATGAATTTAATAAAAATAATTATTGTCTAATGAGTGAATTTAATTAAGAAATTTAAAATTGAGAAGATATTAACGTAGATAAATTATTTAGAAAATTTGAACTCAAGATTGGATAAGGATTAAAGCAAGAAATCAGTTGAAAATAAATAAAAATAATAATTGTTTATTGATAATAATAAAGCATCAGATTTTGGGAAGAGGAAAGGGTAAGAAAAGATGCAAAGATGGTATATGTTTTATCTTCCTCTGTCTCACCACCTCCCAGGAGAGATTTCAATTATTGAAACTCATAAATTAGAATTGAAGAGACACTCTGGGGGGGGATTCCATTCTACCTAAGATTGGGGGTAAGGGCGAAGAACACAATTTTCAGACATCACGGTCTACAACAATTTGAGAAGCGACATTTCCAACCAATATGGAGAAAAATAATGTTTCTTCTGAGCAATTCTATTATCGATACAATGGTTCTTACCTAAATCTGCAAATAAATAAGTAATGCATATGGTTATATGTAATCCCATGATTCATTTTGCTAGAAAGTTTCTACATATTTCAATAGATGCTTTTAGAGTTTAATCTGCAATCTTAGTTTTCTATGAGACTACATTTACTTGAGGCATTATGCCAAATAGTTTACATGCCTTGTCTGCGCCTTCTTAGATTTGCACTCTTTCTTCCCCTGTGTTATGATTGCGCCGTCACATTTGTGGTTTTCTTATTTCGATGTTGAATAGACTTGACTTCCATATATCATATATGGCATTTGATTTGTTCAGTTTGATTATTATATATCAAATTTCCAATCGGTATTATGTTGGAATTCACTGTTTTACTCCAGGGTTGATTTTGATTCATATACTGTGGTTGATGGATCACTGGAATTACATTTAGTCTGAGGTTCGATGCATAATCATTGTTTGTTATCCACCTTACTCTCATGCGTCTTTTTCTCTTGCCGGTGGTGTCAATTTTTAGCCTGTGGGATGTGTTATGAAGTGTTGGGCATAATAGGAAGTTTAGAGGTTTAAATAATCTATCTGATTTCATTAGCAGCCTGTCACAACCGTGCACTCGAACATCATAGGAAGTTTAAAGGCTTAAATAATCTCTCTGTTTTTCATTTTTGACCTGTTTTAGCCGCGCACTTGAACATGATAGGGAGTTTAAAGATTTAATTAACCTGTTTGATTTTCATCTGGCAATCTATCACAGTTGCAACATTTGAAAATTGTCAATTTGTAATAAAATAAAGAGTTTCCTTTGGTTGTGGTGAAGTTTAATTTCCAAACTACAACTTGAGCGCGGCTCTAGAAACTCGCCGCTAAACAGAAATGCGTTAATTTCAAGAAAAGGAAAAGTTGTACATTTTTTTTCCTACCCTTAAGTCACGTATTTGCACTTCGCCTGTCTCCTTCCCTTTAGTCTTAAGGAGAACATTTGGGATTTGATAATAATGCAAGTAGATGGCGATATTTCCAAATTCCAATATTCACTTTCTAATATTCTTGGCAATCTGTCACCGATTCTGACATTTAGACTTGAGGGTATTGTACATGAATTAAAATAGTCTCCACGAAACCAGAGTGGCAGAGCCGTCCGCAGCTGCAGCGTTTAGACTTACACAGGTGGAGTAACTTAAAATAATCTCCGGTTTCATTTATTAATCTGTCTCAGGTGAAGATTTGCCCTTAAGGCATGGTAGGGTGTATAGTTTTAAATAAAATCTCATCATCATTTGCTTATATAGTCGTCAGCTTGGGTTTAAGTTTAATATTAGCTCAATGCAAGATTTGGCGTTGGTTCTACCTGTTACTTCTTTATATATCTCTGAATGCATTATTTGTTGTCGTATCCTATCCAGTCAATAGTTATCTTCATATAGAATTCTTTTATAGGAGAGCACAAGCTTCCTTTTAGTCACCTTCTCAATCATTGTAGGAAGTCTATGCCATTCCTTTACAGTCGACTAAATCTGAAGAATAGCAAATCCTTTACTTGAACTATTTTGTACTCAGCTCTAAAATAAACTATCTTCATTGAGTTTCTTTTGTAAGGCTAAACTCCGATGATCTGTTATGGTGAATGGTGTTGTAGTGTAATACCCCTCCGTTTTGGTCATTCTTGAAATTTAGGAAGTTGGTTGTTTGGTGACCATGTCATTTTCACTTGTTACTTGTGGTTGGTAATTTGCTAGGTCATGAGGACTTTTGGATTGCATCATTTAATTTGATTTTTATATTAGACAATATCACTAATCTTATGACTAGAAGTAATTTATCAAATTAATCTAATTTTTAAGGTCACTTGATTTGGTTTGGGATCAAATAAAGAGCTAGATTTAATAATAAATATTAATTGTATTATTAGTGAAAATTTCTTATTTTAAGATGAAAGAAATTGTAAGTAAATGAATTTAATAAAAATAATTATTGTCTAATAAGTGAATTTAATTAAGAAATTTAAAATTGAGAAAATATTATCGTAGATAAAATATTTAAAATTTGAACTCAAGTTTGAATAAAGATTAAAGCAAAGAAATCAATTGAAAAAAAAAATGGAAAAAGAATTGTTTATTGCTAAATAAATAAATAAATGATTGTGGAAGTCGAACGTTCTCCGAGGGGAGTGGAAAAGACACCATGAAACAATTATAAACAAGAATTATTCAAAAAATAGGGGGGGGGAAAGATGCTCATAGTTTGATCTTATCCCACAGCTTCAACAGTAAGTCATCTTGTGCAAATCTGGAATACCAACGATCACATTCATGAATGGTAACTGGAGATGGAGGATAGAAGAGGAGAGAAATCCAGAAAGCCATCGATACCCTATGGAGTAGTAGCTGCCAAAGTACCATCTTCTGGTTGAGAAAACCCAGGTCGGTGTTGTATTCAATTTCTTTTTGATTTCTCATACTTTGTTTGTGTAAGCGGACATTCCCCTCCTTATCAAATGAATTGTTTGAATTATGTACCATGAATCCAACCACTCTGTTAAGGAGACTACTGCTCATAGATGCAAAGTGTGGTTTACGGATTGTTTGGTTTCAGTATTAAGATTAAGGAAAGAATGTAACCAATCTTGGCAACGGAAAATAACGCCTGTGAATAAGTTATTGTGCACGTTAACTAACCCTATTGATTCTTTCATATCGAGCCAGAGTAGATATGCTTTCTCTTGTTATCTTTTATGGTTGTCCGATTGAGACTGTTATTATTAAGGATTAGCTTAACCTTTGGTTGCTGCCCTGATATCCCTTGTTCTCAGACCTTTTTGCAAATTTCTCTTTATGCTGCTAGAACAGCTTTCTTTAATGGTTTTTAGGATTATCAAAGTTGATTTATTGATCATAGCGTCCACTTTGTTTGCTTGGCTTCCGCATTGTATTAGTCATTGTTTCGTATTTTTTATTGCTTTTAGCATTATCTTTGAACATTTCAAGAAAGTTTCTTAATGCATGCATTCGAGTTGTATCTTAGATTAACCACTTCCTTTATGATTATGTGCCTTTGTCCAAATTAGGAACTCCAAAGTTGTGTCCTCCTTAAGCTGCAAGTCCGCGGTTTATCCCTAGGCATTCCTTGGTGTTGCCTGCCTTTTTACCCCTAAGAGGTTAAGTTTTGCATATAATCTCCCTTATTTCTTTGTTCTCAGCCGCGTACTGGAGCCTAGCAGGAAGTTTATAGATTTAAAGAGACTCTCTGTTTTCTTTTCTGAAACCTGTCTTGCTACTGCGCGTGAACACAATATGAAGTCTAAAGTTTAAATAACCTGCTTGTTTCACCTGGCACAGCTGCAACATTTGAAAATAACTAAAATAATGCAAGTCGACGGCGATATTTCCAATTTCCAATATTCACTTTATGATATACTTGGCAACCTGTCACAGCCGCAACACTTGAACATGGTAGGGTGTATAGATTTAATAAACTCTCTGATTTTACTATCAAATCCCAAATGTTATCCACAAGACCGAAGGAAAATGGCTTCTCACGTTTTTGCAACCGTAACCATCTCAAACTTGGAGGAAGCTTGGTTCGTGTGTCTTCTCTGATGCCGTCAATGAGCAGATTGTTCAAGTGGAGAAATTGAGGACCAATGAGCAGATTATTTAATTCTCTTGGTCTACACAATGTTCAAGCCTTTGCCAATTACCTTCGTTCAGTCGAAGCTGAGAGAAATTGATGTTATTGGATACAGTGTTTAAATGAGCTCTTTCGCATAGTCTGGTAATCTAAATTTATATAATCTCCCTGATACCTTAGGCAACCTGTTACAACAACAATATTCGAACATAGAAGTCTGTAGAGATGTAAATAGCCTTCTTGCTTTCGTTGTAACCTGTCACATCTTCAGAACTTGAAATTTCCTGTCAACAAAGTGCGTGCCTTGTCTTTGCATCAAATGCCCTGATGAATGACTTTATGTTAACTCTGTTATAAGCTTTGCGTAGGACTGTTTCTCTCACTGCATTGATGTACGTTGTGTTCATATGCTGAATGTCATTTAGATTATGACATGCTATTAGATATACTTAATTTGCAATAACAACAATTATGTTTAAAATATAAATTTATTATATATATATACTTCAGGTATTAGAGTAAGGAGAAAATTGTCTATAAAATGTGTGTTTTTGATATATGTATATATGGTTTATGATTATATAATTACTTTAGTTATCTTAAACAACTTTCTAACAAAAGAATGGATAAAATGTAAATTGGTTAGAGGGTACTTGGAAATTATTTGGATTATGTTAGTTTAAGATTATCACCTTGTTGTGTTAGTACAAGTAGTTTGTTACTAGAGTTAACTCAAAAGTTTCATCTCTAGAAACCCTAGTTCCATTATAATTTTAGAAATTAAAATATATAAATATGTAGTGGATTTAAAATGTATTTATGTGTGTACACTAATAAATTTAAGATTTTAAGGTGGTAAGTGTTAATATGGAGTTTGAGTTTTTAGAGTAGGGTTATTATATCATTTTAAAGTATAACAAATGGTCTTAAGTGGTTTGCACAATTACTTTAAATATTGGAATTGAGTGTTAAGTTAGTAAGATGAAGGGAAATGGAAATAATGTTTAAATTTATATATAAGTGGTTATGAAATGGTAACGAGTTAACTGCCCAATTAATAAGTAGTTGACTGTATAGGCATAGTTAGATGATTGAGTAGGGTAATTCTCGAATTGGATAGTTTATTGGTGAAATGGGATTTTAATCTTTTGAAAATTGACTTCCTTTATATTCATGTAAGGATTGATTTGTAAGTTCTCTTTATGGATAAGTCTTTTAGAATACTTGTGAGGGTTATCATAAATTGTGTTAGTTAATTGAGTAATTTAGATGAGTAGGTTGTAAAGTCATTTAGTTCTGGTCGTTAATTGATTGGTTAATAAATATTGTTCTCGATTGAATTTATGTTTATTATGTAAGTGTTTTTGTGGAGTTGTGAGTGGTTGAGAATTTAAGGTGTTCTTAAATTTGGTGCCTTGGATGCCTGATTGCATGCTTTTACCTCTGTTGTTGAAGGATTGTTTTTGGATGGATCCATGTTGGTGTGAATGCCTTTGGAGGTTAGTTTTGATTCATGGAATCCTTTGTCATTTAATTTGTGTTGCAATGTAATTGGGAACTTGTATTTTGTTGATGAGTTATGGGTAGTTGATCTTCTTGGATTTCTGATTTATTTTGTATCAAAGTTGTTTATGTAGTATGGATGGGGTTGTTGATCTTATTTTAATGTATTCACTCATTATATTTGAATTGAAAATAGTTCGGGTGGCCTTGCAATTATTGTTGTCATTGCTATGTTGTTGATTTTATGAAGATGATTTGGGTACCATTATAAGGGGGTTCTTGTGAGGAGAAAATTGAGGTCTCCCGTGGAATGCCATGTTGGTGGCTTTTGGTTTCATTAAGTGATTTTGTTGAATTAAAGGTTGATTTTCTTGTGCGTTTTCCTATTTGAGGTAACACCATTGTTGATTTGCGGATGGGTCTTGATGAACCTTTCCCTTTTTATGGCTTTTCTGATTTACTCACATATTTGATGAAATTTTATCCTTGTGTTGGAATTATTTGAGAAATACTCATGTTGCTTCACTTTACCCTTAGCTTGTGGGTTTTCATTCTTTTGGCTTCTAGAGGCTTGAGATGATTGATAATTGATGTTCTCTCTCCTTATGTGCCCTTGATGTGGCAAGTGTTTTGGTTTCATGATTTTGAAAGGGTTGTACGGGAATTGTTGAGACTTTGATTATGTATTTATAGCGAGATGGGTAATGCCTCGCATGCGCTTCAGTTGTGATCTAATATTCTTGTTATGTTGTACAACCCTTGGTTTCTTGGTTTTATGTGGTTGGGTCTCTAGGGAGAGTAGCTCCTCGTGGGGGCCGGCGCCCCGCTTAAGGGGAAGAGCACAAGATAACCCACGAGTGAGTTCGTAATTAAGTGAAACCTAATAATTAACTTAGGAGGGTTGGATATAATATCATTATAAGATTAATAAATGGATGCCTCATCTTCATTAGTGCTTTCAGAGGCTAACAATAAAGGGGCTAAGAAATGGCTGGCAAGGTCGTGACCTCGCTCTCATTAGAGGTCTACGGCTCAAGATGAGTCACCCCATGGACCGGGTGCCTCTAGTTTGGGAGGAAGGGCACAGACAGCCAGTTAAGCAGATGGGGACCCCACGCCTCCAATTGGGGGAGGTGAAGAGCAGAGACGTTCTTATGGTGGACATGCTGCATGACACTCTCCCCTAGTTGCCCATGTGTTTTACTTTATTGTGTTCCTCTGGAAGTAGGTTGTGGGAGTTGGTTTAGATTTTTGATATACGGATTTATATTGATTTGTGATTATTGCTTTAATATATCTTGATGTACTTGGTGGTCTTGTATGATCTCATTGATATTTGACTTATGACCTTGTACTCTTTTGGTACTGTGATATGATGTTATTGTATGGTTTAGTTACAATTTGGAGTTGTGTTATGTTTATTAATTCAGTTTGATTTGGAAGTGTTTCATGATCATCTTTTGATTACTTGATACTGGTCCTTGCTTTGATTTATGTAATGGGATTTATGACTTTAAGTTATTATGTTGACTCTTGGATGTTGTTGATTGTGTCATTGTAATCCTTGAGTTTTATGATACCTTTGTATGATGGTTCCATGTTTTGCATGTTCTTGTTTGAGGACTCTTTCTTGTCAGCCCCTTAGCATGGGGGGTGGGTCTTCAGACTCACATGGTCGGGTGGAACGTGCTAAGCACCCCATTGGGTCCCCAGTCAAGGATCGAGAGGTGCGGATTGGTGCTGTTGTAGCGACTCCAGAGTTGTATCTGTCATGGAGCTAGTTTTCATCTATTCATTTGTATCATGATTCTTGTTGTATGGTTTCCGTGCATATTGGAAACACTTTTGTATCATTGTACCTCTAGAACTTTGTACTATAATGTAATGTCAAACTCGATGTGGATATTGGTCGTGGAAATTGTTATTCAATGTGTTAAGTTTATTATGCTTACGTTGTATTTAAGTACATAGATGGTTTCTTATCAATGATTATCATGTATGAGTTATATTTGTTAATGTTTACTTTGCTATGAACTGTATCTTTGGCTTTTATTCTTTATTGTCATTGTGTGGATCTAAGTCACGTAATGACTCCTCATGTACCCCAAGGGATGTATGTGTTAATGAATCTACTTAATTGAAAATTCATGTTATGATTTAATGTGTATTACATATATGTTATGTTTACTTTAAAAAAAATAAAATTGTGCAGTAATTATGGTTTAATTGTCCTTTGGGGTTCGCATGTAAGAGTTAC
Organism: Sequoia sempervirens; assembly: GCA_007258455.2. Lineage (NCBI taxonomy): Eukaryota > Viridiplantae > Streptophyta > Pinopsida > Cupressales > Cupressaceae > Sequoia > Sequoia sempervirens. The sequence goes on from VDFB02196781.1 coordinate 10,371, forward strand.
AAAGGTTCCAATCAACATTTTAGTTAGTTTTTCAAGATCCAAGCAACTTTGCAACAAACAAATTTTTATTCCAAGTGCCTCTTCCTTTATGTTCTGTCATTTCATCATTTAGTTGCATTTCTTAGGCATTTCAGCATATCACATTGTGTTTTCCATCACTTTACATTTTCATAGTTTTTCATCATTAAATCATTTCATTTTTAAATCAAAGCATTAGGACATCTTAATTAGGCATAATAAATCTCATTAACATTAGTCTTGAGTGTAAACCGTTGCATTTTTTTCCCCAATCGAATTCCCCTTTCTCCTTTTAGGTGAAAAACCCTAGGAGGAGTAAAGCATTGAGGGGTAAACCAAAATCACTGTTTACATTTTGGTGAACATGCATCTTTTGAACATTGTTCCTTTATTATTTTAAAGTGCATACTAGGTTTCACTTGCATTGCATCTTGCATTATCTAAAGTGCATCCTAGGGTTTCAAATTGCATTAGTGGAAAAGTTCATATTAACTTGCATTATTGCATCATTTTTGCATTGAAAAACACAAAAAACTCTGTATTTACATACTGTAGTTACATTTGTACATCTAAAAGACATAGAATTGCATTTAAAATTTCTGAAAAAACACAAAAAATCATTAGTGGGACTAAATCACAACCCTGGGCAACTTAGTCCTTTTGCATATTTTGCACTGCATTTTTTGGTAATTTCTGGGTATTTTTTGTACTTCTATTTTCTAGTACTGCATCTCTGTTTCAGTTTACAAAATTATTGCTTCTTTCATTTTATTCATCCTAGGTTGCATTGCATTTTCATCCACCCTATCTCTTGTGGTACTTGTATGAGTTTTTGGTGCCCCATTGATAATACTTTAGTGAGATGAAGTTCTAGGCTCATGGCTTCCTGTGATAACACTTTCGTAGCAAACCTTGGGATCTCAAGAGCTCCTACTCCTAGTATGGACAATGGTGCATTAGGAATTTATACTATCACTCACATGCCTTCACCTTCCCACCCTATGAATGTTGACACAAACACTAGTGCAATTTAGAAAGATAAAATCATAAGTA
>VDFB02196782.1:0-14023 GCA_007258455.2 Sequoia sempervirens
GTGCATTAATGGATGCCTACATGGTATGTGTTGTCAAAAATTTAGACGACAATATAGGCATGAATGATGGGGTCAGATGATGTAATGTATGCGTAGGAAGATCGGGATGGACACTTGTACCAACCCTTACTCCTCGAGCAACACTTGCAGTACCCTAATCATGGCCAAGAGCATCATGAGGAGGCAAATAACCTTGTAAAAACAACACATATTTTAGTTCATGACATAAAAGAGTACAAAATATAAAACCATGAATGAACTTATGTTATAATTAAAGACCTCATGACAACTTACTTGCAAGTTTTGTAATCTCTCTATCAATACTTTAACCCTCTCTCTTATCTCATCTGTTTGAGGCATTTTGAACATCAACTGAGTCATTTCTTCATTGCATTTTTTCATGAGCTTCTTTATCGTATTGAAAGGGTTTGCTAAATAAGCCATGTCATCATCACAAAATATTAGTACGCACCTCACTATGGATGCTCTCCTCTTGCTAGTGCCTTTCGATCCCGGTCATTGCAACAAGAATATTAAAAACATTATCGAAATTAACCCGAAAACTTATGAAAAAATATAATAATAAAACATTTTGCTTTCATTATCCTAATTTGTACAATTACAATGAGGAGTAAACTTATTGAATTAGAAGCACCTAAAGATACATCACAATTTGTGCTCTGGGCCAGAGCCTTCTCCGTACGATCAATGTCCCCCTGTGATAAAAATTAAATATAAAAAAAAATTACCAAAATGAAACCAATAGACTTATGAAAAAAAACATAAGAATAAAATGGTATATTGGAGTCATTAATTGGAGGTTGGGTAAAATGGTACATAGTACGTACCACCCCCATAGTAATTGTGTTTGTAACTAAGAGATTCAAATTGTAATCAATTAGCAACTCTTCCCCTGCAGTTATTGATTTTATCGCACATACGAATACACGGTTTCCCTTGCACGCCTCGAATATGCAATTGGGTTGCTTATTTGTTGGCCCAAGTCATGTATTGTTTATAAACCTTGCAATATTCCCTAATGCTTTTTTCCTTTTGTCAATTTACATAGCCACTCCTTTATTTTGATCCTTATCTTTTAGTTGTATATAATTTGTTGGCCAGTGCATATCATGCCGTGTATATCGAACTAGTTGCATCAATCTTTGTAAGCGTAACAAAGGTCCAATACTCTATCAATTTAGTAACTTTTAAGTAATAGACCTTTATCGCGAATCCATGCAAAATAGGCCCAAACCATGTAATAGCGATGGTGCTGTCGCGATATATCTCTACGTTGACACAAAAATTGGTGTTTATTGGAGAAAGTTCCTTGGGTACCCATTGTTTTCGTAGATATTTGTACCTCAAGGGCACCTCGACATCGCCTATTCTCTCATCATCATAAGAACATGACCCCCCTTCAACAAGAAAAATTCCATGCATTTACGGAATTTTCTTCTAATATTTTGACCTCTAGTTGATCTCCCTCTTTTTAGACATACTACATGTCTCGCTTTCCTCTTCTCTTCTGAATTTCCTCGATTCGAGGAAGACATATCTAAAAAATACCTATTTGGTGGTAGCTGCACTCATAAGGATGTTGGATGAAGTTATTTCATGGTGATGTGATCCCAAGGTGACATTATGATTAATCTATCATTTCATCGCTATAATTTCACAGGTTATAAGGTAATCAAGTCTTGATAGATTGCAAGCTATTGTTACTATCATCCAAATGTGTCCATCACAAATCAAATCTACTTAACGTTTTAACTCCCAAACTTTTTAACAAATGTTAAATGTGACTATGGTCCACCAGTTACACAACCAAGGCCTCAAATGTATTCTCTAATTGTAATCAAAGGACTTTTTCTCTTCATTCAAGTAAATAAACTTGAAGGGAAACATCACCAAGTGGTTTATTGGACACCTACATGACTAAAAATAGCAGCAAATTAACATTTAATTTCCATATTTCTAAGTGGTTAACGAGGAGGGAGTGTGTACTAGGCCTGGTTAAGTTATCATAAGTTTAAACTTTGGCAATAAAAATTTTTTAAGTCATATTAAATCTTCCTATGTCTAATTGCTAGGAGATTTTTGGTATGTTTTAAGGTAGAATGATTGATGAAAGAGCCCAAAGACTAGCCTTTCTCCATGGTATCCAGGTACACATAGCATCGATCTTCTCTTATACGGGTGGACATGATTTAAAGAACTTAGCTAGGAATTATTCATTTAACCTAAGGTTTTCTCATAATGCCATCATTGGAAAAGTATGATCAAATTCTTCAATTATGAAGAATCGGTCTATGTGCCTCTAGTAATCACTATAAATGTTTGTAAGGATAAAATAACTAATTGCATCAGGTAGGAGAGAATCAACTTTGAGTTCTTCAAAGATTATATTCCTCTATTCATAATTTTTAAGGGTTGTGTGTGGAAGAGGTTATCACTACCAAGAAGGGAGGAGACCTTTCCTTGTATTCTTTTATAATTTTCATTATTCTTATTTGTTTTACACCTACATTTATAAATACACATACATATGCATTTACTATTTTCATTTATTTCTCATGTAGTTTAATAGTTTGATCGATTTCATATTATATGTGTTGAAGACTTTAGAATTTCAATTACATTAATTTATGGATATGTTGTATCTATAACACTACAAAACCATATGCTCTTTGCATTTACACTTGCATTTAGAAATACACATTTATATACATAGATATAGATTTCTTTTAATGATATGTTGCATTTATTGTTCTAGGAGAGCATCTAGTAATTGCATTTACATTTACATTTTAAAAAAGAAACATATACATACATATATGTGTGTGTGTGTGTGTGTGTATCATTTATATTCAGTATTTAGAAGCAACCCATTAGGTCTGCACATGGATAAAAATTCATAAAATCGGATCTCCCATACATGTTTTGTTGAAACCTAGGCTTGAACCTCTCATTTCACATGCTTTTCTTCACAAAACTATTGAGGACAGCAGCTATACCTTCTTTATTTCTCATCCTACACCCTATTCATGCATCCTACAATTACAATAGTATCCACGGGGCCTCTTACACAAGCTACAGTAATCGCAAAAAGTGCAAGAGCCACTTTATATCATGTTTGGACTACAAAACCCTAAAAAATAGGGTAACTCAGATTATGATTTGTTGGTGAGTTGTATGGACAAAATCATTAGCACCAGCTCATTCTTGGAGTCTTTTGAAAGAGAAGCGAATTAGGTGGTAGTTAACTACAAACCTTATAGTGTCAAGGTGAATGAGGTGATCAATTTTGATTGGCCAACTGATGAAGAGTACAAGGCGGTCCAATTGGCTAGTGACACGTGTGCTTTCTGGCTCGATGCTTGTTTACTCCTCCTTTTTCTATAAGAAGGATTTCAAGGCCAGAAGTATGGGTTAGCAAGTTAGATCTTTTTGGTCGAGTCTAGATGAAGTTGGAGAGAAAATTGTAAAGTCTGATGGTTTTAGGGAAAATGCAATTTAGGTTTTGAGTCATTCTGTAGTAGGTTTTGAATTCATGGGGATTTGATGTTTTATGACAGTACTGGCATTTGAATTGATATGATTAATTCAAACTCATGTCCCTCCATTGTACAAGCATATCTGAATTTTGAATAAAATGATCAAGGGTTGTTTCGTTCATCTCACTATTGTGGTGTGTATGATTCTTGTTTTAGGTTTAATTCAAGGAGGTGGTTAAAATACTTGAGATAAGAGTTGTGAGTGGATATGTTTTGTATAAGCTATTTTATTTTTTCTTGTCTTATCTTATACCATTTTCACGACAATGGGGGTGCTAATGTCTGAGAAGATCTTTGGAAACTAGGCATGAAAATTGAAGGTTAAAGAGAATGGGGGTGCAAACTTCACGATTGCACTCATTGCCTTGGTCATTGATTTTTAGTGAGTGCCCTCAACCTCAACCTAGGTGCTAGTATTAACCTTGTTTCCTCCTCAAACTCTTCACCGGCGATATTGACCTTGTTTCCCTCCTCCAAACTCTTAAATGCAGTTGCTGGTGATGACCTTGTTTAACTCAAACTCTTCCTCGGTGTTGGTATTGACCTTTTCCTCCTCAAGCTCTTACTTGGCGATATTGACCTTGTTTTCCTCCTCCAAGCTCTTCATCAGCGGTATTGAAATGGAAAGTAAATGTTTATAAGTAATGAAATTGAGTTGTTAGAAGAGAGATAAATAAATAAATAAATAAATACCTTTTTTATTGCAATTAATAATAATTGAGAATTTCGGTATTGTGAGACTTTAATTAATTAAATGGAAAGAGAAGGTGATTCTAAATAAATCTTGATGAAAAGATTTCCGAACTGATGTTAAAGCATGATAGAATAGAAAAAAGGAATAAATCATGCACATGCATGACTTCAATCAAATTGTAGTTAGGGAATCTTGCCATTTTTGTGGATTTTCAGTTTTGAAATAATTATGGAAATGAATCCTTCCCTTTTTGTGAGTGTTATAGTTTTAATTTTAAAAATAAAAATAAAAATAAACGTGTTCATGCACAACTGGAAACTAAATCTGGATGGGGAAACTTGCTTTATTAATAAGGATTCTTGATTTTGTCATAAAAATAAAACAAAAATCAAAATTAAAAAAAGAAAAAAAACATAATCTTGTGGATATATGCTGGAAAGTGGAATCAATTTTGGGGGGGGGCGCTATGATTTGGTGTTTTCTTTTGAAAATCTATCTTGCTGAAAGTTTTGGAAGGGGAGGGGGTTGCAATTTTATATTTCTTGATTTCTGATTTGGATGGGGGACGACTTCCATGTGAAATACTCTTGTGATGGGAAGCTCATCAGATTCCTGAGCCCCAACCTCTGCGAATAAAGCTAAACTGGAACGACTAACAGCTCATTTTGGGGGGCTTTGAGGGCTATATTGCCTTGCTAGTATTTGAGCACGCCACACTGGGAGTTTGGTACCAGAGGATCGAAGAGGATCTAGACGTGAGGGTAGTGAGACACAAAGAGAGGCTGAAGGGTTTAGTCGACAGGGAGAGGAGGTATTCAGTGGATGGAGCTACGACAGTGCTCGTTATGTCTCTTCTAGCGGATCTTGAAGATGAAAAATACTGCGAGACGATATATATATATATATCTTTCCTCTAGCAACTTGAAGGTGGGGTGAACATGAGGTTCGCTATTTTCTGGCTTTTGTTGGAGTTCAATTTCTGCATTTTACTGGCAACAACTTTTGTGTTATTTATCTCCTGCACTTCCTTCCTTCTGATGCATACTTTAATGGAGGGTTCAATTTATTTGAGGGGACTATCACCTTGATTAGTGGATTCTAAGTCATCCGCCCTACCTTTGTTTTTGGAGGCTTTGATTCAAGGAAATTTCTATTGTTTTCTGCTTTATAGTTTAATTCTAAACATTCCGGTTGATATATGATAGTGTTGATGTATTCTGTTTTGGGACGGTCTGTAATCTATCTTATTTCGAAAGCATTCTCCTTGATTGGAATTCGGTATTCCTCATTTCCTTTGGGCCTTTGATTTCTGATGGGCATCGATTCTTTTAGTGCACTGATCATACTTTCCTCTATTTCATATTTCATGGTGGTGTCACTCTGCTTGCAGCTTTGAATAGAAGTCTTGGAGTTCAAATACCCTACTGTCTCCATTCGTCACCTGCTTTATCCTCCACAAGAAAATCATGGTTTTTCCTCAATGATTGAAATGGTTCACATCTCTTAGAATAGAGCCTTGAATCTGGAAATACCCTGCTACCTTCTTACGCCCGGCCAATTACTCTATATTTTTTTAATGTTGCTAGAAATTCTCTACCTATAATTGATAACCGGGATGGGAATAAAGGTCAATCATGCACACCAAATGATCAAATATTTGTAATGCAATAAGGGTTATCAATGTGTGAAGTATGCGCAACCCTCATTCTCTAAACCTACATGACTGCGTGCGCCTAAAATAAAAGCAAAGCTTACAATGTTAGGATGCGTTCTACGGTGCTTCCTTCTATGTTTTAAACAACCTGCTTGATTCTTCTGACAATCTATCACAGTTGCAGCACTTGAAAATAAATATGGTTAATGTACTATTATAATAGAGAGGATCGTGGTGAGGTTTAACTCCCAAGCTTTAAATTTGAGTGCGTTTCTGGAAACTCGCCATCAAACAGAAAGGCATCAAGTTCCACACAAAAATAAAATAAAATTATACCTTATTTCTCTTTCTCATAAGTCACGTATTTACACCTCTTCTTTCTCCTACCCTTCAGCCTTAAGGATAACATTTGAATTTGATAATAATGCAAGTAGATGTCGATATTTCCAAATTCCAATATTCACTTTTTTTTATATACTTGGCAACCGGTCACAGTTACAGCATTTAGAGTTGAGGCGTTGTGCAGAATTAGAAAGCCTCCCTGAATCCATTGGCAACCTATCACAGCTGCAACTGCTAGACTTGCAATGGTAGTAAATTAGATAATCTTTCTAATTTCATTGGCAGCCTGCCACAGCCGCACACTTGTACATTATAGGAAGTTTAAAGGTTTAAATAATCTATCTGATTTCATTGTTCACCTGTCACAGTCGTGCACTTGAACATAATAGGAAGTTTAAAGTTTTGAAATAATCCCTCTGAGTTCATTGTCAACCTGTCTCAGCTGTGGTGCGTTATTTTATCAAGATCTTGTTAAAATTACAACAATATATACGTATAAGTATGTTTGGATAATATAGCTATAGGAAGAACAAAACTCTATCTGTGTTGATTTTATGAATATTTTGTATATGATGTATGTAAAATAAATTTGGGTAAATGTCTATTTATATGTTAGGAAAGTATGTTTTGATCTTTTAATAAATATATTTGATGATAAATTTGGTAAATAGTTTAACAAGGAATATTGATTTATTTCTGCTAGATAATCAAGTTCTTTTAAATTTGTATGGGACAACATCCTTTAAAGATAAACTTTACCTTTATTGCTTTCAAAGAGATTTTTCTCTAGGTAGGTATAGGTGAGGAAATGTAGTTCCAACTTTTTATTTTGAATATAAATGAGTATTCTAGAATGACATTGTTTGAGTTATGTAGTTTTGCGAAATTGGAAAGTTGCTTAAGGAAAGGTTAACTCACTAGGCTAGATATGTAGGAATTTTGATTCACTAAGTTTGGAAAGTAAGCTATAGTTGGTTTTATTCTTATAAAGGAGATTAGAAATATCCAGTTAGGAATTGATGAAACAAAATATAGTTAGTCTTGTAGTTTGTAATATAGATAGGAGGGAATGAGTAAAAGATTAATGATTATAGTACTTTATAGTTGGTGAATTGATTTGTAAATTGAGTAATTAGGGGAGCAAGGTTAGGGGGAAATGGTTTATTTATATTTGGTCTTTGGAGAGTTTTGTTATACGGTTGCATTTGGTAATCTTGTAATGGGTGGTTGTATCGAACTCTTTATTGGTGGAATTGTGTATATTAGAATTAGTCTGTGATTGTAATTGTTTTGTTTGTTAAATAGGTTGGTTTTATTTTAATTGAGAATGTGACTAGATAATTGTTGTTGTTGCCATGTTGCTGACTTTATAAAGGTGATTTATGTGCCATAGTAAGGGGTTCTTGCGAGGAGAAAATTGAGGTCTCCCGTGGAATGCCTAGTTGGTAGCTTTTGGATGTTGAGTGATTATTATTGAATTAAAGGTTGCTTTTTGTGAATCTCTTTTTTGAAGTGACACCATTGTTGAATTGTGGATGGGGTTTGATGAAACTTTATTTGTGTAGTTTTTCCAAGTTAATCTCAGACTTGAGGGAAATATTATTCTTGTGTTGAAATTATTGGGAAAAGCTCTTGTTGCTTCATTTTACCCTTGTTGGGAATTGTCGTTCTTTTGGCTTCCAGAGGCTTGAGATTATGGTCAGTTGATGTTCTCTCTTTATGTGCCCTTGATGTGGCAAGTGTTTTGATATTATGATTTTAAAAGGGTTGTACATGAATTGTTGAGAATTTGATTATGTGTTTATAGTGAGATGGTTAATGCCTCACGTGATTTGGTCTTGAGTTTATTTGTTTTATCTGTTATGGTACAACCCTTGCCTAGTTTGGTTTAGGTTAGGGGTCTTAGGGAGAGTGGCTCTTTGTGGGCACCGGCGCCTCAGGATGAGGAAGGGCTCAGGATAACCCACGAAAGAGTAGTTAAACAAGTGATAACCTAAACAATAGAATTTAAGGGGGGTTGGGTAGTTTAAAAAACACAAGATAATAAAACATTGGATTCCTCGGCTATGCACTAGGGCTACCATAGACTAGTGATAGACTGAGAAGGCCGTGGTCGGCAAAGTCATAGTCTTGTCCTCATGAGAGATTATCGGCTCCGCATTAGCTACCCTATGGTGCTGACGCCTCAGTTAGGAGGAAGGGCCAGGAGATCCATCGATGGGTGCCGACGCCTCAGTTGGAGGAAGGGCCAGGAGAATCCCATGAGAGCTATGCGATGACACTCTCCAATTGACACCCTTGTGCTTGGTTGTAGTTGCCTCTGGTTATTGTATCTTTATGTTTCTTTCGAGGGCTAGGGAATCCATAGATGGGTGCCGGCGCCTCGGTTGGAGGAAGTGCCAAGGGATCCCATGTGAGCTATGCGATGACCCTCCCGACTAGACACCTTTGTTATTGTTTCTTGTCGCCTCTAGTTATTGTAATCTTTATGTTGTTTCAGATTCTTGTGGAAATAATTTATGGATGCTCTTTGGTGACTTTCTTAATTGTTATTGCTTGGGTTTAATGTGATGAGTTTTCATAGCTTTATTTGATCTTGTTGACTCATGAATGTTGTGAATGTGTCATTGTAATCCTTGAGTTTCATGATACCTTTGTGTGACGTTGAGTCTTGTGGTTCCCTGTTTGGATGTTCTTGGTTGAGGTCTCTTCTTGTCAGCTCCTTAGCACGGGGGGTGGGTCTTCGGACCCACGTGGTCGGGTGGAACGTGCTAAACACCCCATTGGGTCCCCAGTCGAGGATCGAGAGGTGCAGATTTGTGCTGTTGCGGCGACTCCAGAGTTGTATCCATCTTGGAGCTAGTTATGATTCTGTGTATTCCTTTGTTCATTGTTTCATGTTATCTTGTCACGTGGTTTCCATCCATATTGGGAAACATGTTTGTATCATTGTAAGACTTGAACAGTGTAAAGTAATGAAAAGGATGTGATGTAATATTTATCATTGGTGAACCTTGTGTGGATGTGGATCCATATTAGACGTTATTCAAAGTATTGTATTTATTTAAGTGAATGATTCTTATTGATGGTTTATATATGTGCTTCGTCATGGATTAGATTTTTCTTTCATTCTTTATCATTGATGTATGGCATTAAGTTTCATAATGTATCCTCGTGTACCCCAAGGGACGTAAATGATGTTGGGTTTGTTTAAATGAATGTTCATGTCATAACTTTTGTGCATCTCATGCATGTTAGTTTTACTTAAAAATAAAATAAAATTGTGTGGTAATCGTTACTTTAGTTGTCCTTTGGGGTTCACACAACGGGGTGTTACAGAGGGAGATAATGACAAACATACAAATAGAAAGGGAGACAAAGAGATAGAGAGGGGTAGAGAGATAAAGAGATAAGGATGAATAGATAGAGATATAGGGAGGGTGATTGATATATCTCTCCCTGTCGCTCTCTATATCTCCCACTAGCTATGTCACTCCCACCTCTTCCCCCCTCTATCTATTAAGCTATCTCTCCCTCTCCCCCCTTTCTCTCCCATTCACTCCATCTCTCCCTCCATATCTCCTACTCTATATCTCTATCTCTATTTCTCTTTTTATCTCCCTCTTACTCCTCTCTATATGTGCAGAGTGGTGGGAGGTGGAGGTTAGTAGGAGAGGAGGGAAAGGGAGAGAGAGAGAGGAGAGGAGAGAGAGAGAGAGAAGGGAAAGGAGAAGAGACAGAGAAGAGGCAGAGGAAAGGGAGATATATATATATATATATATATATATATATATATATATATATATATATATATATATATATATATAGAGGGAGAGACTTAGAGAGAGGGAGGAGTGGGAGAGAGATAAAGGAAGGGAGGGTTAAGGGTAGAGGGTAGAGGGTTTAAGGGTTTAGGGTTTAGGGTAGAGGGAAGAGAGATAGAGGGAGTGAGTGAGTGAGTGAGAGAGAGAGAGAGACCAAATACTTATTGATAACCATAAATCTTTGATATTTGTACCTTTTATATTGAACACATATGGACTAATAGTTGAACACAAAAAATCTATTTGTTGTTATAAAAACAACACATAATGATTTAAAATAAAACTTATACTGAACAAAAATGGTCCAATAGTTGAACACTAAAAGTTTTTGAAAATACTTCACATTTAATGGGAAAATACTTGTTATTTATTGCGCTCACCTTTTATATTTGTGATAGGAAAAACTATTAATATAAAATTATCCAATGCTTGTACATTGCTACCCCAATTGTTGTACAAATAAGAACAATATTTTTTCACTATGATAACAATAGTTGTTTCAATGAGTGTCTTATTTTATTAAATGACCATTTTATTTTTTAAATATATACTTATAGTGGAGAGTTGTGATATTTTATTTGAAACAAAAAAAAATACTTATTTCACTTCTTCTTGAAATATGTGACTTCTTTATGAGTTATGAGAGATGGGAAGGGGAGAGAGAGAGGAATGGATGTCACTGACTCTTGGCTCACCCAAATAGTTGATCATTGCACTAAGATGTGCATATTCAATTGAAAGTTAAAATTCATAAAACTTAGACTAAAAGAGTGGAATATCCAAGTCTTTAGAAACCTTTTCAAAGAAAGGATCTCCTTGAAAGTAGAATGGCTAAGATCCAAAAAGACCTCTCAAATGATCTTTCTTACATCCTAATAGAAGAAGAGAGGAATCTCATAATTCAATTGGATGGTGTCTATAGTTTTAAATAAATCTATTGGAGACAAAAATCAAGGATTAGATGACTTAAATAAGGTGTAAAACCAGTTTTTTCATTTAAAATGCAAAATTAGGAAGGCTAAGAAACATAATATGAAGATTGAAGATGGAAAGAGGGAAAGAGGAAGGGATGGCGAGAGATATGGGGTAGAGGGTTAAACGTAGGAGGGTAGAGGGTTTAAGGTTTAGAGTTTAAGGGTATGTATGGAGAGAGCTGAGAGATAGAGGGAGGAGTGAGTGGATAGAAAGACCTAAGAGAGGGAGAAGGGGTAGGAGGGCAGGAGACTCTGAGATAGAGTGAATGAGCAGAGACCCCGTGAGAGGGAGTGGTGCTAGGAGGGAGGACTTGGGAGAGAGATGGGGAAGGAAGGGAGGGTTAAGGGTAGAGGGTAGAGGTTTAAGGGCTCTTGGGTTAAGGGTTTAGGTTTTAGGGGAGAGAGATAGAGGGAGTGGGTTAGTGAGAGAGAGACCTAAGAGAGGGAGGAGGGTAGGATATTGAAGATACTTGAGAGAGAGAGATAGGGAGGGAGTGGCAGAGAGATAGAGGAAGAGAGGGTTAAGGGTAGAGGGCAGATGGTTTAAGGGTTTAAGGTTAAGGGTGGAGGGAATAGAGATAGAGGGAGTGAGTGAGTGAGTGAGAGAGAGACCTAAGAGAGGGAGAGGGGGTAGGATATTGAAGATAGCTGAGAGAGATAGAGAGAGGGAGGGAGTGGGGAGAGAGACAGAAGGAGGGAGGAGCTAAGGGTAGAGGGCAGATGGTTTGCCGGCTTGGGTGGAGGGACAGAGATAGGAGAGTGAATGAGTGAGGAGAAAGACCTAAGAAAAGGAGGAGTGAGGAGACAAAAACCCAAGAGGGAGAAGGGGTAGGAGGGAGAGACTTGAGGAGAGAGACCCCGAGAGAGGGAGAGGGGACAGGGAGGGAGAGACTTGGAGAGAGAGAGAGATAGAGTGGCAGAGGGTTTAAGGGTTTGGGGCTTCATGGGTTAAGGGTTAATGGTTTAGGGTTTAGGGTTATGGCCGGGTAGTGATGGAACTTCAAAGTTTTGTTCTCTGTGTTCTATTTTATAAAAACAACACATATGGACTAATATTTGAACACAAAAAATCTATTTGTTGTTATAAAAACAACACATAATGATTTAAAATACAACTTATATTGAACACAACTGGACCAATAGTTGAACACTATAACTTTTTGAAAATCCTTCACATTTAATGGGAAAATACATGTTATTTATTATGCTTGAACCTTTTATATTTGTGATAGGACAAAATATTAATAAAAAATTATCCAATGCTTGTATTGATGGAACTTCAAATTTTGTTCCTAATGTTTCACTCATGCCCTACCTTATGTCACTGGTCTTTCATGGTGTTGGAAACTTTCTTAGGGCTGGGGTTTGAGCTTTGTCTTCATCTTAAACCCTTGTGTTTACCTAATGCCTTGGTTGGGATCTATTTCGTCGTTACCTTTTTTGAAGGGTTTTAAAAACATCTTATGCCCCAGCATTCCGTCTAGGCCTGGTCCCTTTGGTCTTAATATTTTATTTCCTCCGCGAGTTTTATTTTCCTAAGTCCTGGTTGGCCCTGTGCTGAACAGTTTTAAAAAAACTTGTCATTGTTTTCCATCCGCCTATTAATGTCCCCTTGCCCTTTAATGAATGTTTTATTTTTTAGAAGGATGAAATTTGCACTGTCGTCAATCAAAATGCCTTCAAGATCAATGATTTCCTGCCATCCCATGATCATGAATTGTAGGATGGCGATATCACAGGCGGATGACACGTGTCCCATCTGGGGATCAAATTTGTGTGATTGTTCATCAACTATCCTTTGATCTGATTCATTCCCTGCCATCCCACAATGGTGCTTTGGTTGATTATGAAATCATGGGTGACTGCTACGTGGACTGTACAAGGTGGGGCCCGAGGAAATTTTTGTGCGATATATTTTAAATGTTTCATTGCTTCCAAAGAAAAACATTTAAAATGAAATATTTGACAAGGTCGGGGGGAAATTCATTAAAAATGAGCAAAAGCGGAGAAATTAGGGCAACTAGTGATTTTAATGGTATATTAAAAAATAAAAACATATTTTGATAGTTGAATACATTCAAAATATTTAAAATATATTTCTAATTTAAAAAATATATTGTTTAATTTTTTAAATATATATTATTTTTTCAAAAATATATATATATATTTTTTTAAATATATTATACATACAAAGTTACATAAGCAATAATAGATAATAGATTTTGGTGAATATATCCAGGTATGTCAATATATGCTTGAAAAACTAATTTTAATTAAAAAACTTACTAACATCATTAAAAGGTAAGTTTATAATTATAAAAATTTAACATTAGAATTATTTAACATTTGAAAGAGAAAATTTAAATATTATATTATAATAGTTTATAATTTACTTATATAGTATTTTGGATAATAGAAACAATTTTGATTGATTTAATATTTTCTAAGTTCATTATTGAATTTAAATCTTATAAATATAATTATGTATCTTTAATCAATACACTCTAAAAACAATAAATGAATATTGAACATCTTAGATTTTAGTATAACTTTTAAATATTAAAAATTTAAATGTAAAAGTTTATAAAATATAATATATATTTTTAAAATAAAGATTTAAAGATTATTATATATGTATATTTAAAGATCCATAGAATTATCTTTTAACTATGAAATTAATATGACTAATTTCATATATAATTTTATCTTATCTTATCTTTTTAACAATTTTTTGGTATCCTACATAATTTGTTTTCTATAAGTATCAGGTTGTATACACTTTATATGGAAGGTAGTGTTTTGTCATGGAGCTTAATAAGTTTTAATAATTTTTAGTCATTTTAAAGATTTTTATTTTTTTATAAAGATAGGCATATTTAGACTTTTGATGGCTTATGTACAATTATGCATATTCTTTTATTTATTATATTTTTTGCAATATCATGTTATTCTTTATTAATCACATTATTTGTTTGTCA
>VDFB02196783.1:0-10243 GCA_007258455.2 Sequoia sempervirens
AAATATGCATGACTGTTCATCAACTATCCTTTGATCTAAGTCATTCCCCGCCATCCCGCGATGGTTGCTTTGGTTGATTGTGAAATCACGGGCGGCTGTCATGTCGATTGTATAAGGTGGGGCCCGAGGAAAATTTCCATCCTCGCTTAGTAGTTCCCTTTTCTCTTAAATGAATGTTTTATTTAATAATAGATATATAAATACTGAGATATCCTTCCTCAGGCCTATTCACTTTTACAGTACTTGATTAGTAATTAGGCTACTGAGAAGGATATCATAATAAATAATTTGAATTAATATATTTATATTAATAACTTAATATCATAATAAGTTAACCTTACTATTAATAATTATAATAATAAAAATCAAATTCATAATAAGTTAACCTACTATTACCAATTAAATAATATCAAAATCATAAGTTAAGCATCGTTAATTATAATAATAATAAATTTGATTAATTTCTAATCACATTAACTTATTATTAGGGTTACACTTAATTCAATAATAAATTAATAATGATTAACTATAAATAATTATACGCTATTATCAAATTATGTTTTAACTATAACCTTAACTACAATCCTAACTATAATTATTATCATAATAATAGACATCTATTATTTTAAGTTAACTATAACTCTAAAACTTATTATAATGATAAGGCTAGGATTACATTTTTTCAAGTTTAGGGTTCAATTAGTTTTACAAATGAATTATGGTTATGATTAGGGTTGATTTAGGGTTATGGTTAGATTTGTGTGAGGGTTCTAGGATCAAGTAAGGTTAGGGTTCATATAGGGTTGCAATTACTATTACAATTCAATAAGGGTTAGGGTTAGTGTTGGGGTTAGCCTTCAATAATGCTTACATTGTGGTTAAGTTTAGGGTTCATTTAGGGTTAGGAATAATGTTCACTTGGGATTAGGGTTAGGTTTTAATTAAGGTTCAATTAATGTTAGGTTTTGATTATGGTTACATATAATAAAATTGATTAAAGATAGGTTTATTTATGGAATTTATTTTTAATGTTATATAAGTTATATAATATGAACTTAATTAGGATTATGATTCTATTAACATTAAATTAGGGTTGGAGTTAGGGTAAAGATTAAGATTTAATTACAGTTAGGGTTCAATTAAGATTAGCTATGGGATTAAATTAATATTACTATTAAGGTTAGGGTTCAAATAAGGTTAGGGTCAAATTAGGGCTAGGGCACAACTACGATTACAGTTAGGGTTAAATTTTATCATAAGTTTTTAAATTAATATATTAAAACTAGCATACTATATTTAACAAATTAGTGTTAGGGTTAGGTTTAGGGTTGAAATAGAATTATGATTCAAGGTTATCATTAAGGTTTGATTACACTTATGATTGAAATTAGTGTTTAATGAGGGTTAGGGTTAGGTTTATAATTCATTTAGGGTTTATAATTAGGGTTAGGGTTGGGGTTAGTAGTAGTGTTTAGGTTATCATCACAAATATGTTTATCATCACAAATAGGAATTAGGGTTAGGGTTAGGGTTAGGGTTAAGGTTAGGGATAGGTTAGAGTTAAAATTGGGAATGGGGTTAAGGTTAAGGTTAGGGATGGAGTTAGAGTTAAATTTGGGATTAGGGTTAGGAGTTATTATTATTCTGAATAGGTTTATCATCCTTGAATAGGATCGGGGTTAGGAGTTAGAGGTTAGGGTTCTTGTAAGGGTTAGGGTTATGGTTATGGTTACATTTAGGGTTATCATCATAATGAAGTTCTTAGCTTCATCTGAATAAGATTAGGGTTAGGGTTATCATCACCAATAGGCTTATAATCATTAATAGGATTAGGGTGAGGGTTATCATCATGAATAGGGATTAGGGTTAGTTGTAGGGTTAGGATTAGGGTTAGGGTTAGGGTTATGATTATGGTTAGGGATAAGTTTATAAATGATAAATATAGTAATTTGGTTAGGTTTAGAGTTAAAAGTGGGATTAGGGTTGGGGTTATCATCGTGAATAGGTTTATCATGACGAATAGGGTTAGAGTTAGTGTTAAGTTAGATTGAGTGAGGAGTTATAGTTAGGAGGAGGGTTAGGGTTAGGGTTAGGATTAAGGTTAGAGTTAGGATTAATATTAAGATTAGGATTAGGGCCTAACCATAACCATAACCCTAATCACAATCCTAACCCTAATCCTAAGCCTAAGCGTAACCATAATCCTAGAATCGTAACCCTATTAGGCCTAGCTGTGTCTAATTTCCTAGTCCTGAAACCCTAGCTTTCATAATCATAATCTTAATCACAATCCTAACCTAGTGAAGTCACCAACCCTGTCCCTAGTCTAGCCTAACCCCAACCTAGCTCGCGTCCCTGATCCCAACCTAGCAGTCCGTCCTAGTCTGGCCCTGGTTATGCCTTGACTCTGTCCTGATCCCAATCCTAACCCTGACCCTGACCCCAGTTCCTGGCCCTAAATGGAACTAAAGGCAAACTGTCCTAATCTTGGCCCTAACCTAAAATCTGGCTTACAATCCTAGCTCAGCTTACAATCTCAATCCTAAAACATAATCATACAATCTTAATCACAATCCTAACCCTAGTGGAAGCCATAACCCTAATCCTAATCCTAACCTAACATCGTCCTAATCCTAACCTAATTATGTCAACAATATTTAGTTGGGATTAGGGTTAGGGTTAAGGTTAAGAGATATAGTTAAGGTTAGGATTAGCTCTGCAGATATAGTTAGGGTTAGGGTTAGAGTTAATATATAGTTAGGGTTATGGTTAGAGTTAATATTACCATGAGAGACAAGGTTCATTGTTGTTATAAACAAGTTGGTATGATTTCAAATTTCAATGTGTACCCTTATATATGGGAATTGAGATAAACAATGACACAAACAACAATGAAATCAAATTGATTACTTTCCAAATTCATAAACATGAAAATGTATGCATTTTTTCAAGTCAATAGGCATCTTGATAAAGATACAAAGGTGAAGCATTCGACCTTCCCAAAGATCCACCAATCTCAACACTACTCCCAACTATTTTGAGCATTTAAGTACATATTGTATGCTAGATTAGGAGGCGTAATGTCCAAAGCTCATATTCGTGATGCAAGAATAGGTCCAAAGTCACAAATCACGGGGAGTAGGTTAGTTATAGTTTTGTCCAAGAAAATTTTCAAGTGCCACATGAACCAAAGTATTCCGGTTTTTTTTTTAGGAAGATCATGTCATCAAATTTGGCACTTCATCCACATTTGTATCTTCATCAACATTAAAAAAAGCAAAGGTATGTACTTGAATCCCTTGCATTTAAATTTTTCTATATATATATATATAAATATACTATAGAAAGATCGAAACTCATTTATAACCAAAAGGTATGTATAGAAAGATCGAAATTCATTTATAACCAAAGAAAGAGCATTTATATGTTGATTATTGACCTAGATTGATCCAATTTTTTCCCTAGCATTTTTCTCCTTTATATAATTAAAGAAGAAATCAAAGCCTTTATCTCCATTTTTTAGCCAATTTATTTTAGCCCTAACTTTTAAACCATCAATCTTCTTAATTTACAAATTTCTCAAATTATGCTTGAATCTCACCAACTCCTCATTCAAGGACTCATGCAATTGAGATTAGATGGAGATAAAGTCTTATTGAAGCAATTCTTTGATCTCCTTCCATCAAAGGCTCTTTTTTCTGCACAACCTGGAATAGGGACCTTGAGTTGGTAACATTGGAATCCTATTTTTGAATTGATAGCAGAAATTTTTTTTAGCAAGATCCCATCAATTAATTTTTTTAGCAAATATTAACTTCTTATATTAAAAATAATTTAAATATTTTAACACATGCATTAGATGGATCTTTGGGTTTTGATGATTTAGAGATATTATGTATTGATAATTGTGTGATTGAAAGGTTTAACAAATATAAGTCATTTAGAAAAGCCTATGAAATCTAGGTTGAGCAAGTGATTAGATACAGACTCTTTTGCATTGAAAGAGGTGTAATATTATATAAGGAAATTGAGGGAGAAAAAAGGAACTAAATAATGATCTCAAATCTTGAGAAAATAAGAATCTATCTAGAATTTTAGTAATAATATATGTATATATATAAATTGATACAAAAACACAACTAAACAAAAAGATTTCTCATATTTATTTTAAATGTTTTGATATATGTTATTCATTACATATTTTTAAAATTTTGTATGCTTTTGGTGGAGTTACTATTGGAAGGAGAATATAATTGTAAACTATATATATATTTTAGAAGTAAATCTATATCTTTTAGTATTTAAAATTACTTAAATAGTTTCCTCATTGATATCTTGTTTACTTTAACATACACCACAATAGAAGTTCACATGCACATCAATCTTAGAGAAAAAATATTTATTCATGCCCTTTTTCATTACTATTTTTGGTAAACTTTGAATAGATTGTCCTTTGTTCAATAACGAGTCTACAAGTGGGATATTCTTGTGTGAATTAATCTCATGACATTACCCTACCTTGCCTAAGATCTACTAGTGCAAACTTGACGTAGTAATTATCAACCCTACACATTTAAAATTTAAATTCAATTTAAATCTTGACAGCGCCCTCCCACTAATCATTGTGAGCTTACCTAATGCATGTTTATCTTGATTTGCATGTTGTATTTTACTTAAATAAAATCATTTAAGCATTTAAAATGATCAAAAATTATTAGGACAATGAGGATTTATCAAAAGAACATTTTCATTGAGAGAAATGTAATAACATTTTCTCATAACATATATCATCATGTCTCTAATCATTATTCCCATGTCATGGAATTGGTTTGGTTAGGGCTCTAATTTAGGAGAAAAAAATCCTCACAATTTAGCACATTCCCTAAAAATGTTACTAAACACTTTCTATCTATATTGAGGTTCAAATATTAGAAGATCAACACAACTAAATTCTAAACATCAATTATTTGCTAGTTGATTCTTATGGTATAGATTTATATTTGCACACTAGTTCGGTTTCTCAGACATGGATATGAACCAAAGCAATATTTTGAGACATTTATTGACCATCTAGGGATCTAAATGAAGATAACACAAGCCTCACAATTTAGTAGATTTTGTAATACTATGTATATTCACTCTTATTATATTAATATATAAATATATAGGCTTACCGCCTTTGCTTTTAAAAAAATGATGTTTGTAAACATTGTCAATCCATAATAAAGTGTAAATGTTAAAAGATAAAAATCAATTTCAAAAATTAATTTTTTATTAGTTGATTATTGGAATTATAGATTGAAGCTTGTAGACTAGTTTTATTTTGTACACATATTTGAACCAAAGAAAAGAACACTTAATTCACATATTTAAAAGAATTTATAAAATCAAGTCCAAAACCTCTTTTAACACTTCAAATAATCAACATCTACATCTCAAAAAACATCACATTTAATTCATTTAATTTAAATATCAATCATCCAATATAAAAATAATATTATTTTTAAATAAAACATAATAAACATTTTTTCATTAAAATAAACAATTAAATATAATTAACATTAATAAATATTATAAATAAGATATAATCTTTTAAAAAAGTTATTATTAAAGTTATAAGAAAGATAAATCTTTTCTATTTCCTAACAAAGAAAATGAACCAATACTTCGTACTATAAAAGGAACACTCACCACAATTCATGTAATGAAATGAATGTGGGATTAAGACTAAATCCCCCAATCCAATGACCAAGCAAATGTGTTAAGAGGGCCCCACATGGTGTCGGACATCTAAGGGAGTGTACCCTTAGAGTGTGCCGGTTAAGCCCGGCCCTCATATAATACCTTGCATTATGGAGCTCAATTCTCTGATATATTACTAATTATCAAATCCTTTGTAAATAATTGTAAACTTATGACTCCATTTAAGCATTTAATTGATTTTCTTGAATCAAAGCAAAAACATAGACACAATAATCAACAAATTCTCAAAAGAAGAATGACAACTTCATTAACATTTCATTCAAAATTCACTCAAATCCACATAAGGAGAGAAAATATATTAGAATTATAATGCTTATTCATGCTTATAAGTCATATCTCGCGACAATTTAAGATAATTTGCATATATTCATCCAAACTCAAAAATAGGCTATCTATTCTATTCCATCCGGGCTGGGGTTTTATTAGCCAATGGCACCATAGATATCACTTCCCTAATGAGGACATATATCTTTCTACCCATATATTCAACTCAAACCTAGCTAGAGCTTTCTATCAATTTCTTCTCCCTTACAAATGAGCTTCCCTAATTCCTTTGTGAGACAAGGGAGCAACAAGCTCGTGCCTCAAATGTAATTTCACCACAAATTCTCATTTGAACAAAATCTCCATTGCATTTGAATTTCATTTCAAAAACTTCCCACATGTTGAATCTCGGTGAAACATTTATAGTGCATGGATTGGGGTAGCTTAAAAGAATAGGGGAACACAAATTGTCATCAAAATCCCCTTGTCGCTATCCACGCAAAAAATCCAAGCAACCAAATTGCCACAAAGGGACCACAACAACTTCTTATTTACCCGCCACCATTCCCTTACCAACACTCTGACCCTCGTATACACGCCAGCTTCTAGTTGTTGCCCATCACTGTGAGTATCTCACTGCCTTCTTCTTCTAGTTGTTGCCCAATATGGTTCGAGTCGGTCCGCTTGGGGTTTTAATTTGAACAAAATCTCCATTGCATTTGAATTTCATTTCAAAACTTCCCACATGTTGAATCTGCAAAACATAGTGGTGCACAAACTGGGGAAAGCTAAAAGAAAAGGGAACACAAATTGTCATCAAAATCCTGGCGCACGAACTGGGGAAATCTAAAAGAAAAGGGAACACAAATTGTCATCAAAATCCCCTTGTTGTTATCCACGCAAAAATGCCAGGAAACCAAATTTCCACGAAGGCACCACAGCAACTTCTTATTTACCCGCCACCATTCCCTTACCAACACTCTGACCCTGGTATACATGCCCACTTCTAGTTGTTTCCCAATACAGTAGACTCTCAGCCTCGTCTTCTTTCTTGTCCTTGCCCAATACGATTCGAGTCGGTCCGCTTGGGGTTTTAACAACCAATGGCACCACAGCTATCTCCTCATCATTAGAGAACAAACCGTGATTGAAGAGAGGTAAATACCAACAGTAGTTTGAGTCGGTCTTGCTTACATCATCAGAAGTGTTGCTCATAAGGTCAATGGGCGAGTGTTGGCATCCACAGGAGCCATGCCGCCCATACCTTATTTTCCTACCAACACTAGTAATGGAGCACACCGCTGACTGCTTGCCTTTGTCATCTACCAGTTGAGCAAAGAATTCCTAGAATTGCAACCTTTCATCAGATCTAGTGGGCATACCGGCTTGTCAACCAAAATACCTTCCTCAATAGCAGATTCCGAGCTTTTGTGAGCTCAAACGAATAGACTTCCCATCGACTTATTCAGTTTCTTTTCTCGACAAGCACTAAACTTGATTAGACTCAACCCACAAAGTGCTCTAATCAAGCAAGCAAGAATGACACTATTAGTAGTAAATTCTCTATTTATTGTGCAGGTAATGGCAACCTTCATCAATGCTTAGTAAAATGCATGTGCAAACATGGCACTCATGCATGATGTACTATCACCGCTTAACTAGAGCTACATGAGAATCCAAAGATCACCCTTCATGATTGCCAACAACAACATCTTCACACAGATTGAGATCGACATGTCTACACAAGCAAGGAATAATTCATTAATGCTTCACCAACCTTCATCTTCCTCTTGCTAGCTAGCAAGGAACAGCAGAGATTTACATTAGCTTTTGATCTTCGTTGTCGATCTAAAACCACGGGTTATGAGGTCAATAGTGGAGATTGGGCCCCACATTCCATACAGGACACACATGTGCCTTTTGCTGACCTCGCGCCAAATAACAGGGCAACACCTTAGGTCTGCGAGTTGGCGGAGTACGATCGAGATCTTCTCCCATATTTTCGAATCTGGAAAACCTACACATTATACAGTTAGTATTTAATGAAAGGCTGTGGCTAAGCCGTCAGTGACATGACCACTGGAGTTAATGGCTTAGGCTTACATCACTGGATTAAAATTAAAACCCAACTTTGATTTTAATGCTTTAATTCCTCCGCAGGGTTTTATTTCCTAAGTCTCAGTTGGACCCATTAAATTCTTATCACAACCCTAACAAGAACAAATGATTAAGCTAAGGATTGTATTTGTTGTTATAACTTTAGTTCTAGAGAATTCTTAATTACCAATTCTTATTTATGCATTTGTATATGAATCCAATTGAATGCCTTTCCATATCATTATGGAAAATTTTATTATTGCAACCTTAACTCTAACACTAATTAAACCTTGAACCTAACCTGATTGAACTCATATTATAACCCTAACTCTAACACTAATTGAACTGTAATTGTAACCCTAATTGTATCAAAACCCTAGAGAACTCTAATTGAACCCTAACCCTAAAATAGACAATAACCCTTACCTTAATTGAACCCTAACTACAATCCTAGCTCTAATTTAAGACTAACCTTAACCCTGACCTTAATTAAACCCTTATTGAATTATAACCCTAATTGATCCCTAACCCAAATTGAATACTAATTGAACCTTAACCCTAAGTGAATAGCAACCTTAATTAAACTCCAACCATAATCCTATTTTGAATTTTGACCCTAATCATAACCATAATTCAACCCTAACCTTAATTGAACCCTAACCCTAAACATGAGTTCAATTAAGTTTAAGGTTCAAATAGGGTTAGACTTTAATTAAAATTAGGTATAGGATTCTATTAGGATTAGGGCTGGGGTTGGGGTAAAGATTAAGGTTCTATGATAGAGCTTGGGGTTAGTGTTAGGGTTCAATTGGGGCAAGGGTTAGTATTAGGGTTAGGGTTATGGTTCAATTAGGGTTTCATTAATGTTAGTTTTAGAATCATAGTTAAGTTTAGGGTTGGATATAAAATTAGAGTTAGGCTTGAAGTTAATTAGTGTTATTTTTAGGGTTGGGGTTATGGTTAGACTTATAATTAATGTTAGTATTTTTGGGATTAGATTCTATCACTCTTTAATAAAAAAATAATCTTCTATAAATTCATTCAATTTTTTTGAAATTATATAATTTAAAATATTTTCAAATTTACCTATGTTGATATATGAGAGATATAGCAAATCTAAACTCTATACAATTTATAGTTAACTTGACATTTTGTATAAAAAGGTTTATGTTATGAATGTTATAATATAACAAGAGCTGCAGACCAGCGAAGTTCCTGCAATAAAGTTTTAGAATAGTTTTGTTTGTATTTGTTGTGTATTGCAAAAGGACTGGATCAAACATCAGAAATCTCAATTGAACCCCTATGCTCATTTTGTTTATTGTAGAGTAGTGGACAAAAGCATTGCAATATTCATTAGACAAAGACCACAAGGTAGAGGATTAATTGATGAAGTTATTCTTCAATCTTCTTCATAGGAAACATGACCAACTAAATGGTATTCTCTTTTAGCACTAGGATCATACAAAAGTAGAAGCAATAGTTTTAATTTGGTATATATATATATATTTATTCAAGGGGTAAATGATTTTGATTGGAGCTATGAACCAGATACAACCATTCAACAATACCACCCCAACGGGGTTTGAACCTTTGTGGAAAGAACAACAATGCCACCTATAAACCAACACACCATGCCAATACCAGCTTAATTTGCTATATATTAACCATATTTTACTTATAAATTTTTTTTGAAAAAGGTAGTTAGAAGGTGTCATACCTCTCCTGCATTTAAGCCAAGATCAATTAGTATTGCACTAGGTTTCAACCAATCACCATGAACCAAATTTGGCTCGCCTACTATCTAGAATCACAACTACGTACTACAGACTCATCACTGTGTGAACTAATGTTTATCTAGGGTATTAATTGTTTAACTTAGACATTGATGTGTATACCTTTAGCTTCCAAATCTTCTTGTCTCATTTAATTTTTTGTCGACATCACTATCTCTGCATAAGTCAACCAAATTCTAAGGGCATCTCTAGATGGGCATGCTCTCTACTAAATATGATGAACTAGGGCATGAATGAACTAAATGTGTTACATATCCATCAACGTTAAATTATTTGGATGATCAGAAAAACTTCAAGAAACTGTAGACATAAAGAGAAAGATT
>VDFB02196783.1:10343-35401 GCA_007258455.2 Sequoia sempervirens
CTTGTGTAATAGGCCCCGTGGATACTATTGTAATTGTAGGATGCATGAATAGGGCATAGGTTTCAAAAAAACATGTATGGGAGATCTGATTTTATGAATTTTTATCCATGTCCAGACCTAATGGGTTGTTTCTAAAACACTGAATATAAATGATATACACACACACACACACACACACACACACACATATGTATGTATATGTATTTTTAAATGTAAATATAAATGCAATTACTGGATGCTCTCTTAGAACAATAAATGCAACATATCAATCATTAAAGAAATCTATATCTATGTATATAAATGTGTATTTCTAAATGCAAGTGTAAATACAAAGAGCATATGGTTTTGTAGTGTTATAGATACAACATATCCATAAATTAATGTAATTGAAATTCTAAAGTCTTCAACACATATAATATGAAATCATCATGTTGGTGTTTTTTCTTGTAAACCAGGTTGGTCTTCTAATCTAGTCTTTGGGTCTTTCATCAATCATCCTACCTTAAAACATACCAAAAATCTCCTAGCAATTAGACATAGGAAGATTTAATATGACTTAAAAAAAAATTATTGCCAAAGTGTAAACTTATGATAACTTAACCAGGCCTAGTACACACTCCCTCCTCGTTAACCACTTAGACATATGGAAATTAAATGTTAATTTGCTTCTATTTTTAGTCATGTAGGTGTCCAATAAACCACTTGGTGGTGTTTCCCTTCAAGTTTATTTACTTGAATGAAGAGAAAAAGTCCTTTGATTACAATTAGAGAATACATTTGAGGCCTTGGTTGTGTAACTGGTGGACCATAGTCACATTTAACACTTGTTACAAAGTTTGGGAGTTAAAATGTTAAGTAGATTTGATTTGTGATGTGTTGGTTGTTTTTTATGCTGTTAACCAAGTTTGTCTCCTAATCTACCTATGGAATTGCCAATTCCAATCAAGGGCAGCACAGAGGACCTGGACCAACTGACGAGGATTTTAAAATAACCTCCTACACTTCAGGCTCTGCAAGACCCAGGAGGGTGATCCCTATAATGTGTTTATGATCTCTACACCAAACTCATAAACAATCATTAACAAATTACAGATAATCCCACAAATGGCTCAACATAATAGGATATCGCTAAAATGAATTGGCCTTTCACCAGTAATGTCAGCTACCTGGAGCATGAGATAATTACAACATTATTCCGTATCTTATGATAGTCATTTAATTTGCAAATTTGGTGACAAGCCCTAAGCAAAAACATACAGACACAAAGATTTACAAACTTGTACGATTTAGATCAGTGCCATATACCATTGGGGAGTCAAACTTATAAACAGTCACAATTCGACAACATATTTAAATACTCAGCATATATGATCCCTGACAATATTGCATTACAACATTATCAATTTCTGCCCCAACCCGATACTTCTTATTTGATCCTTTTACAAACATACCCATCCATGATTCCATCCAAGCATTTTAATTAATTCTTTGAATTAAAGCCAAGACAGAAAACACACACATCGAGATGATGAGATGAACATCATAATCCTTGATTATTTTATTCAAAACATGATATGTTTGTACAGAGGAGAGACTTGAGCTCAAGATATATCATCTTAGCTTAAAATGCTGGTACTGTTATAAAACATGTGATCTTCATAAGTTTAAAACCTTTTACAAAATAACCCAAACCTAAATTGCCATAGTATTCACAAAAGTTCTTACAATTTCTTGCTATGCAACTTACCTAGACTCGACTACAAAATATCTAACTTGCCAGCCCTAATTTCTGCCCTTGAAATCCTTCTTATAGAAAACGAAGGAACAACAAGCATTGGGCTAGAAATTACACGTCATTTATCAATTGGACCGCTATATCCCATTTCAAAACTGAAAACACAACCACCAAACCTTGGAGCATCTTTCTGTTGATTCCACTCATTGCAAAATAACCACAACATCTGTTACTCCTCGAAAACTGCACCCAAAACCGCCATGGAGCAAAACCAAAATTCAGTTATACATAACTGTTGAGCTGTCAGTTGCCAATACTATACACCGCTTCACTCCTCCTCAGTTAAGTACTTGTCAACCCAACTTTGATATTCCTCATATGTTGGCCAATTAAAATCCATCACCTCCTTCATCTTGGTACTGTAAGGTGTGAACTTCACTGCAAGCTGGTTGGCCTCCCTTTCAAATGATTCCAAAAACATGCTAGTATTAATTATTTTATCCATGCTATTTACCAGCAAGTCATGATTTGAATCATCACAAATTAATTTAATTTGTTCATTAATAACCTCCTCTGCCTTTTCCTACCATTGCTGCAATGTCTGAACATTTCCACTTGTATCTATTATATCTGGCAGGAAAGTGTCATTCCAATCATCAAAATTCTTTATTAATTCCCTAATTTTCTTACTTAGATCATCAGGCAAGGCCTAGAATCCCTTCATTAATTTCACAAAAAATTGAGTAGGCTTTAATGATTGGGGCCTATTATTCACATCAAACCTAGAAGCCTTCAACATAGTGTCCAAATCAGTGGCCCTAGGGATCCATTTTTCAACCAGGGGAAGAATCACCTCCTTGTCTCTGTTAATATTTTGAATTCCATCCAAGAATAAAGAATACAAAGAATGTACAACTAGCAGCTTATAATCAAACTTTTCATTTAAATGCCTTATAACGGTGTCTACCACCTCATTGTGCTTGGCCATAGCATTATCCTCACTCGCCCTTAGGGAAACCTGTAATTCTGTAACTTTGTTTATCATCTGCTCTTTGGTAGGATCTGTAGAAAGCTCAACCTATTCTTCAACCGGCCCTGGTGCAGGGCTATCAACAGGTGTCTGAATTGGGGATCCAGGAATAGAAATGATTGGAACAATAGGGGGTAATGACCCTAAAGCAGTAGGTATTGCTCTAGCAATAGGGGCACTAGAAGATTCTCCCACCTACCCATATCTCAGCCTATCTACTTCAGATTGCAACTCAACATTTCTTTGTTGTATCCTACTATATTCCCCAATCATTGTGTTATATTTCTCCTTCAAGCTTTTCTTCTCGCCTCATCTCTTTCAGCTATTTTCTGGGCCAATTTGGCCACATTCAGTGTTAAGCTTGTGGCCTCTATTGTTGAAGTTTTAGAGACTCTCTTGATGATGAGCCCACCCCTTAAATTTGGACTGAGATCAACTACATTTAGTTTTCTTCCCTGAGGTGCTAAAGCCCATATCGCCAAAGTTTCATACTCCTCACTAAAGGCAGAGTCTTGTAGTGCTGCCTTGACTTCCTCCTCACTACCTTGTATAGGATGCTTTGATTGCATGATAGCATTAAAAGCTACAACATCAGCAATGTCCCATTCAGGGAGAAGTAGGACACCAGCTTGAGACACAATTTTCCTTGCTTCATCAGGAGTGAGGTTCTTGAACTGCTCTATTAGCTCAGTTTTGACATCATCATCATTTTCCTGATCAGACCTGTCAGGCCTTGTTTCTCTTCTTTCCTTTCATTTGTCTTGATATTCCTGAAATTTCAATCTCTAGACCAACTGCAAGAACACATGAGTCTTCACAAAGGCATCATCATCCAGAAATGCCTTGCAGGCCACCATCCTTGCATCCTGAACATTCTATCCTTTTATATCTATATTAGTCAACACCAATTGTGCTGACTTAGGAGGTGAAGGGGTGCCAACTTGCATGTCTTGATCAGTGACAATTATTTCATCCACTAAAGTGTCTTGTGGTTCCTCAATTCTTTGCCTCTTAGGGCTTGGCTCTAGTGGTGGCTCCATAGGGTCATCCCGAGGTGGTGAATCAAGATCCACAATCTTTATTCCTCTGGGCTTTCTAATCCCTTGGCCAGATTGTGATGAGGCTTTCATTATTTGTTTACCTTTTCTGTCTCCAACCTCTTCATCACTGCTATTATCTCTTTTTCTTCTGTATAAGGGCCTATCAATTGGTGGTGACAAATTGGCCTTTCTTCCACAGCCTCACCTCCAATCCCTGGATTTTCAAATCTACCTCCAAGTTTATCTTCTTGGTTCTCAGGGTGCTCATGATTTCTCTGAAATTATTCATCAGGAAATCAATTCTTTTGTGAAATGGAGTGAACTCCATTAATGGATCATACTTTGGATCCAACTTATGCACTAGGGCCAACTATTTCTCATAGGAAATCCATTTTTCTTTATTCAATTCTTAACTACTCAAATCAAATTCATTCCTAATCAAATCTTTAGGAAATTTGAAAACATGGGAAAATTTGCCACCCTTGATTCTTTGTCTAAATAGAGCAAAGAATCCCTCAGGATCATGTAGCCTTATGGATCCATTCTTCAAATGGTAATCATTAAATTTTTTATCAAAATGAACCCATCCACCCTTGGAAAATACAAAATCTGAGACAATAGTATAATCAGGGAACAAAGTCCCTTTTCCTCTTCCTGTCAGGTTATCTTCATGGATGCATCCCAGCTGCCACAAAACCTCTGCAAATCCCATTCTTGATGGTACATTGTATGGAAGAATATGGGGGGGTCCTTGGAAACCATAAACCCTTAAGATAGTGCTTACAGGGTATGGAATGATGTCACCCCAATTATAACATACTTTTAACTCCGGCCTTCTTGCTTTGGGCCAGAGGAAATCATGAAAATCCTCAAGAATTCTTGGCATATTTACCATTAGTCTAGCCCTGAGCCTAGAAGCAAAGCAGTTGTCAAACTGCACATAGCTAGCATCCCTCATGTTGTAATACATATCTAGACTCTAGGCCTATACCGGTAGCCTTTCTCCATTTACCTCTTGCCTTAATTCCATCTTCTCTGAGAAGAAGCCGACATTCTCATATAAGAACATGTGCATTAACAAAGAACACCAAAAGAAAGGAGCACTAGTGTCCCCCACAAATAAGTTTAGCAAACCCTCATGCATTCTTTCAGCAAGGAAAGAAGCATAATCATATATTATAGAGAAATTGGGATGTTGAATCTGAGCCCCCATAAACATATAGGCAATGGGCATCACATTATTAGGACTGAAACCTAAAATTTGGCAAAGTGAGTAGAAGGTTGCCAAGAAATGATTAGCAAAAAAATTTAACCTGAAAGGTTCGTGATCAGTCGGGCTGATATGAATTGTGGAACTGCCCGCCCTGGCTAGATGAGGAGGAAGCAATTTTGATCTAAAAAGAGGTTGAGTCTTGGCATACTCTTGTTCGATCTCCTCAAAGTCAATCTGGATCAAGAATGAGCCATTTTCACTCAAATCAAAAACCCTCTGAATTACATCTGCATTTACATTCAGTAAAACCTCACCATCATTATCCCTTATAACCCTTGTGACAAGATCATATCTCGCAGCCACTGCCAGGAGGAGGTCAACATCAAGGAACACATTCTACTAAGCTTTCCCATATCATACCTCCAACCATTTGAAAAAGGATGAGGTGCATTTCACTGGCCATACCATCTTCTAAACAGTTCTAAACCCGTCATTGGTACCCTAGCATCTGCAATGTTGTAGGTTCTATATCTCAACCCTTCACCTAAGGCTGTCCCTCTCATCAAAACCAAACCCCTCCTCCTGTAGTTTGTTGATAGGGGAAATTGGTCAAGGAAATCATCATACAGATTTCTCTGCATGTAGTCAATATGGCCAGAATGCTGTTTTGTTGGCGCTATTTTAAACAACTAGGGCTTCTCAGAAAATCAAATTGTGAATAGACTAGTGCTACTCAAAACGAAAACACAGTAGAATTTGTAATTTCCCACAATTCAAGAGAAATAGTAACCCTAAAATCTTAATTTAGAAAAACCTTGATCAACACAGCAAATCTTTTCTCAAGAAACACATTCAAACATAATAGTGATGAAGAAAATAACTCACGGAATTTCACATTCTGCAGAAAATCAAACTCTTGCCAAAATTGCTTTTGAAAGCTCTATCTCTGGCTCTGGACTGCTTCGAAAATACTTGAATGCCTTAGTGGTGAAAGTAGTCTGCAATTAAACACTTGAACTTTATGAACATTGCCGATAGACGTCTCATCCACCATTAAAGCCTACTTGCATACCTCACGAACGACTTCAATTGTATTTAACGCAGATTTAAATCTCCACTGTTGATCTCTTGTTTCAGTCAGATCATCGAATGGTCCTCCTTAAAAATGCTGACAATGCCTTCCACATCATCCTCAGGGTCCACCATTATATGCAGCGCTAAGGAAATACACGTGGCACTCACCCGTGATATCGTGATGGTTAAACTTCAGGATCGCGATATAGTGGGCAACCGTTGATCTTTTCATCGGTAACCATGATCAAGTAAAACAAGGGACAGTCTTAAGGCCTATTCGCTGAGCAGCTTTTTCATCAAGATTAAAACATCGCCGTTGATTATAAACACGTGCACTGCTTAGGCGATTTAGTAACCCACTTGATAACACACTAAAATCCAATGCATTTATTAAATCATTTTATTTTCTTTTCAGACATCAGCAACCTGGGACACGTGGCGCTCGCCTGCGATATCGCGATGGTTAAACCTCAGGATCGTGATATGGCAGGGAGTGGTCAGGATGTATCTGTGAGGAGATCAACGACCATCAAATAACCCCTGCAAAATATTAAACATTACTTAAGAGTGCGTATGCTAAATATCTATGATCAAAATGAAATAAACAAACACACATAATGAAACTTTAAACTGAAGGAAAGCAAGTAATTTGAATTTAAATAAACAAATGGAGCTTCTTTCAGAGCCGTTCCATCTTCCTCTATCTGCAGGGATTTGTTTGAAGTTGCTACTCTTAGATTGTGTAAGCAAGACTTCTTCGAATGGAAACCTGTAGAATGAGTATGCAAAGGAAGGAGCTTCTCTATCCTATATGCTGGTGAAGGTGAGAATACTGATATGGATATGCACAGGGGCTATGGATTATGCACAGGGGCTGTAAATTGAGGATGCTATGAAATGAGAATGATTGGCCATGATATGCTATGCTACTATGCTATGCTATGATGCTTGAATGCTAAAAGACTTATGCTATTGCAATTTGGCTATAGTTATTCTATTGAAAGCTTCTCTGTGATTGCAAAGACCCAGTAGTCCTTTTTATAGCTTTTTGCGAGCAAAATCCTGGCTGGCAAGGATCAACGGCTGTGAGGTTGTCTGGTAAGTTTGAATGGTGAGAGATGGAGAGGTTGAGAGGAAGATGGAAGAGGCTGGGAGGTTGGAGAGAAGAAGGGAAGCCTGTCTTCAACCCATGGGAACAAGCTTGCACAGGAACAGAGAAATTAATTTTTCTGTTTTGGCAGTTTGTTTCACGGTTGTTGAAGATAATGCAAATTAAATAAATAAATAAATAAATTTATTTAATTTCATGTGAGTTTGAAGAAATTAAATATTTTTGAAATATTTAATTTGCAAATAGACTTTAGAAGAATTAATTAAATATTTGGAATATTTAATTGTGAATGAGACTTTAGAAAGGATTTAATTAAATATTTGGAATATTTAATTGTAAATGGAATTTAGAAGATTTTTAATTAAATATTTTAGAATATTTAATTGTGAATGAAATTTAGAAGAAAAGAATACTTAATCTTTATTTGAATAAAATATTCAAGCCAAAATTATTGATAATTAATATAAATAAATCGTAATGTTTATTTAATTAATTACGAAATGAATATGAAAAGATGATTAAATAAACTTTTTTATTTAATTGAAATGAAATAATGAACAATATAAATAATTTTTTTAAAATTTATTTATACGCAGATTGAATTCAGAGATTTAATTAAATATTAAAAATATTTAATTAATTACCAGACTATTGTGATGTGACCATTTTTAGGTGTATACATTTTTCCCCTCTTTGAAGTGATGTGTTTTACGCATTGCTTCAAAGAATTTTGAAATTTTCTCCAAATGTTGACTGTCGAATGTTGATAGGTATATGCCCCCTTGAACGATGAATCGATAAGATTTTGATTTTTGTGAATTTTTTGAATTTTTTAGATTTTTTTTTATTTGAAATTTTTGATTTTTATGATTTTGAAGATGTCGATTCATCGTTTGAAAATTATGATGTGAAGAAAATGACTTAAAAAGATGTGAGATGAAAAATTGATGACTAAATTGCCCCTGCTGTGATAAAATGTGTTAAAATCCACCAAAATGTCATTTTCCATGTCATTTTCCATTTTAACCTAGTAAAAATTGTAAATTTTGAGCTCTGTAGTGAGAAATATGGCACTTCTGATTCACTAGCACCGTTTCAAGTGCATTTGACGACATCAGCGGCTGGCGCACTATGGACCCGCGGTATGTACCCCGTTAAACTTTTGCGTTTAGAAAATTTTTTGTTTGGAGCACGTTTATCAATGTTTTGAGTGTGAAATAGTGTGTTTTAGCGCCCTTAATAATTTCCATAGCACCCATGACAATTTCCAAAGCACCCATGACAATTTCCATAGTGCCTTTAATCCTGTAGCACCCATGAGACTTTTTGTAGCGCCCTTAATATTTTCTACAGCGCCTATGAGAAATTCTGTAGCGCCTATGATTGGATGTTGTTGTAAGTGATAAATTTGTTCCCAAAGTTGTTGGAAAACAAATAATAACTGATAGATTTGCTTTTAAAGTTGTTAAAAACAAATAAGATTGATAAGTTTGTTTCTAAAGTTGTTAAAAACAAACAGGACGTTGATAAATCTGCTTTTCCTGATGATGAAAAACAAATAGTTGATTGATATGTTTGCTTCTAAGGTTGTTAAAAACAAACAGGATGTTGCTTATTTGCTTTCCATGATGATGAAAAACAAATAGTTTGATTGATATGTTCATTTCTAAAGTTGTTAAAAGTAAACATGATTTTTCTTATTTGCTTTCCATGATTATGAAAAATAAACAGTTTGATTGATATTTAGATTTGATTGATAAGTCGTGATGATTTGATATTGATGTTGCTTTGTCATGATGATGTGTCAACAGGAGAGATTGAGTGTTTTGCAGTCACGGGAGACATTCCCGAAGACATGGGGATTGATTCCACACTTGTTACAGTCAAATCGAGATGTGATCGAGGCCTGTGGATTGACTTCGTTGCTTGACATGCCTGAGGTGCGCCTCAACAGAGCTTTATTGACAACACTCGTAGAGCGGTGGCATAGTGGTACCAACACATTTCATTTACTGACCGGAGAGATTACCGTGACCCCTGAGGACGTATATCATATCTTGAGGATCCCAGTGATGGGAGAGATAGTGGTCTTTGATAGCCGAGAGGCTGGAAGCACCGATGCTTTGAGGAGGGTTTTCAGAGATGATCAGATTGTTGGATACTTCATCCCATGGGGCGAGATGGCAGATTCATATCCACCCTTACCGTCTATACTTGCAGGTTTCATTGGAGGTGTGTTGTGCCCCGACCATAGGTCGAAGGGGTTCGCAGTTGGGTGGGGTTGTGTGTTGGAGAGTATGGTGATGCAGGGGACACAATATGCATGGGGGACATGTATGCTTGCTCATTTGTATGATGAGTTACATCATATTGTATATGGTTTTGGCTGGAGTTTTGCTGTTGGCTGCTTGTTATTACAGATATGGGCATGGGAGCACTTTTCCATTATGCAACCTTTGACTCGTGGACGACGACCTGTCGGTAAATCGTACAGATGGAGATATGCTGATAATATTGCTGAGTCGAGACTGGGCAAACTAGATCATTGGCAGTGTCTCTTAGATGGTCTCGATATAGTATGTTGGCGGCCATATGTAGATTGTGAGGCATGGCTAGAGGATGCGAGGGAGATGCCCTATGTCTGTACGTCAAGATACCTTATTGGCAGTACTTCGTGGATCATTGAGAGATTTCTTGCTGGACGAGTATGTCAGAAGTTCGGTCAGATTTAGGGTATGCCTATGGGTTCCTCTATTTATGCACGGCGACAACCAGAGATTGCAGTGTGGGGTCCACAGATTTCATATGAGGCAGCGGTGGTAGAGTTCACCGGTTTAGGAGTTGTGATGTGGGATTACTGAGTTGATGTCCTTGATGCAGGGACGATGCCAGAGTATAGTCAGTATGTGTTAGAGCATCCTGCACCACGTATGTTTGATCCTGATGAGCCTATTGCACCAGTTACTGTATAGAGACCACAGAGAGGCGGTTAGAGACGACAAAGAGAGGCAACTTTAGAGGGTGACGATTCAGAGGGAGATGATGATGATGAGAGTGGAGGAGATGATGATGGGTCAGAGGGAGATAGTGATGATGAGGAGAGTGGGGGAGATGATGATGGTGGGAGAGGTGATAGAGGTGGCAGGAGAGGTGGTAGGAGAGGTGGTAGAGGTGGACCACGGATGAGACATACGGATCCGTCACCTTCAGTAGATCCAGTGGTGTCAGGTCAGATGCCTTCTTTATAGAGTACAGTGCAGAGCTTAAAGGGTCAGCTAGCACATACACAAACCTTGATTACATAGCTTCAGGGACAGTTGACCTCAGTTACTGCTGAGAGAGATACAGCTAGACAGCGGGGTGAGCAGGCCATTGCTTTGGCTGATAGTCTACAGAGAGTAGCAGTGAGTACCTTGCCTGGTGATATGATGAGAGAGGTGACCAGAGCCACCCAGGAGGCTGAGTTCTATAGGACCAGATATCATGATGTGGTTCCAAGTGAGCGGAGGGAGAGTTATACACAGTCACGGTCTACTCATAGTCGCTCTCAGACTACCAGCAGGGGTGTGACACAACCATTACCTCCAGGAGGGCCATCAGGGATAGGTGGAGCAGGTCCATCAGGTGCAGGTGGTATAGGTCCCAGACCAGCTCCATCAGAGGATAGCACTGCCTAGTGCATTGTACATGATGTTTTTGTGATACTCTGTTTAGACATTTGTATACACCCTGAGATGATCTCATTTTTGATGATGTTATATGATGTATAGTTGACATCTTTGTACATTTTTACATTCATTTTTGAAATATATGAAATGCAGCGATGATTTATGATGAGTGGATGGATTTTCTTATATATGCATGATGTGGTATAATATGATGGTTTCTCAATTTTTATGGTTATGATGTATATGTATGAGATGAGTGAAATCTATTTGATGCATGATTGTATGGATATGATGGATGATATAATTTATGAATGGTTATGAATGTTTTGATTATGATGTACGCCTTGATTTTATGATTTTCTGATGCAAATATGTATGAAAAATGTGTGAAATGATGTTTTTGTTGAATGTCAAAATATACTCAGTCATATATTCAAAAAGATATGAACCACTTGATACTTTGCTAGCTTTTTAGGAAATCTATAAATGCAAAATGCAGATTCTAACATGAATGCAATCTATACTAACCATGCAGGATATTCATACAATATTGCCATTCTGAGAGCTTATTTGTGCTTTTTGTATCATCATAGAGCATTGAAATGTTGAAAGTTAATACAAGCATCAAAGGGTATGTTAGCACCAACGATGACCTGAGTATTGCTTTCCTGATTTTTGATATAGCAAGATAATACAAGCATCTAGGTATAATTTAACCGAGATGACCTGAGTATTTCTTGCATAAACAGACAAGAGTTAACGAATTTCCCATGCAAATTCTGAAATGTCATCAATGATACGTAGTAGAGCATGTCTCGCGACCAATTTGAATAGTACTAATGATTTCCTCACAAACAACAGACAAAGAAAAATCATACTCCTTCCTTGCTTTTCTAGTTCAATACATCATTGAATTGCTCCAGAGATATGATAGAAAAATCAAACAACCATTCAAATTTTGCTTAAAGTATTTCAAACATTTGTTCAGATTAAGATCATTCAAGTTGTTTATCATCATTGATGTTCTGCTTTGATGTTTGTTTGGATCATGTTGTTTCGATTTCCATTGGCATTGAATAAGCATGTTGTGGTTGATTTGATACATCAATGTTTGTTGCATTTTGACAAACCGTCTTGTGTCCGTTTGTGATGTTCAAAAAGCTCGTCCCCCCTCTCTTGTTCAGTCTATGTTTCAGCTTTTTCCCCCAGTGTAAACACAACCTAAAGATTAAGGATATGTACAAATTTCATCAAGCCATGATGACACATAAGGATTCCCGTCATAAGATATGGATATGAAAGATATGTGTAGATGATAGATATGGATGGATGATGCTGAAAGTGAATGCAAGACATAAGTTAATAGATGGAGGAGCCTATTTTGATTACAAGTAGTGCCTATTTTCCAGGTTTTCACCACTTGTTTTTATTGCACTTTTTCAGGATTTTTCTAATGTTTTTGGATTTTTTTAGGACTTTTTATGATGTTTGGATTTTGTTAGACATAGAACTTCTTCAAATGAATGCTATTGATTGGTTCTTCAAATAGGTCCCCTTCTGACGTGGATATTTGATATGCACCAGAACCATATGTTGCAATGATGACAAATGGTCCAAGCCAGTTGGGTTCAAATTTCCCTTTCTTTTCTCTGTCTTGCTGATTATGTGGATTTTCTCTCAATACTAAGTCACCTACTTGAAATGTCTGTGATTTAACTCGGTGATTATAGCTATGGGACATAACTTGTTGATAACCCTTCAAATGGTCAGCTGCATGTTGACATCTTTCATCTAACAATTCTAACTCTTGCAGATGAGATACTCTATAGTCTTCATCATTTATCAATCCTTTGAGTGAGACTCTAAGCAAAGGTATTTCTACCTCTAGTGGTAAGATCACTTCTGCTCCATAGACCAAGGCATATGGTGTAGCTCCTATTGGCATGCAAATGCTGGTTCTATATGCCCACAAAGCTGGATTTAATTGGACATGCCAATCACGATCGGCATCATTTTCTATCTTCTTCAAGATCTTCAAGATTGTTTTGTTGGAAGCTTCTGCTTGAACATTACCTTGTGGATAATAAGGTGTAGAAAACCTATGTTGGATGTGAAATCTTTCACAAAGTTCGTCAACATCCTGATTCTTGAAAGGCCTCCCATTATCAGTAATGAAAGAATTAGGAATTCCATATCGGCAGATGATGTAATTTAGAATGAATGAAGAGCTCTGTTTACCAGTCACTATTGTTAGAGGAACAACTTCAATCCATTTTGTAAAATACTCTGTAGTTGTGATGATGAATTTATGCCCATTTGATGATGAAGGATGAATTTTTCCAACAAGATCTAGTCCCCATTGAGAAAAAGGCCATGTCAGATTAAAAGGTTGCAGTTCCTGTGTAGATGCATGAATAAGATTCCCATGGATCTGGCATTTAGAACACTTCTTGACAAAAGTAAAAGAATCTTTCTCCATGGTAGGCCAATAATATCCCATTCTGACAAGTTTCTTGGCTAAGGTTAAACCACTTGAATGAGTTCCACAAATACCACCATGAACCTCTTGTAAGGCTTTTTCAGATTCATCACGTTCAAGACATCGAAGGAGTGTACCATCAAGACCACGTCGGTAAATGATATCGGCGATCAAAGTATAACGAGATGATTGGCGTATGAAGTTCCTTTTTTGGTTTCGAGATAAGTCTGGAGGTAAGATGTTATCCTTCAAATAAGTATAAGTCTTGCCATATAAAGGTGAATCAGAACCGGTTAAATGACATATGACTTGGGTCTCAGGATTATCATAGGCGGGAGAAAACAATTGTTCCACCAAGAATTCATACTTGGTTTGATCTTCTGATAGTTGTAATAAGGAAGCAATGGTAGCCATTGCATCTGCAGCTTTATTATCAATCCTTGGGATTTGTGAAAAATTGATTGACACAAAATACTTTTTATAATCATCCACCATGTTCTTGTAAGGTAGCAACTTATCATCTTTAGTTTGATAATCATCATTAATTTTATTAATGACAAGTTGTGAATCACTATAGACCTGGAGCTCTGTAATCCGCCATTCCAAGGCTATCTTTATCCCTATGAGCAATGCCTCATATTCAGCTATGTTATTTGTGCAAGGAAACATCAACCAATATGATTGTGGAATGGTATGTCCTTCAGGTGTGACAAAAAGAATCCCTGCCCTCAAGCCATGTTGTGTATAAGATCCATCAAAGTACAGTGTCCATGAGTTCTTAATTGTTGCTGTAAAAATATCTGCATCAGGAAACTCAATGTGCATTGGATTTTCTTCTTGTAAAGGTGCTTCAACAACCTAATCTGCGATGACCTGTCCTTTAATAGCTTTTCTATCTACATAGTGAATATCAAATTCACTTAAGATCATTACCCATTTTGCAAGTATTCTTGTTAAAGTAGCTCTGCTTAGAAGGTATTTTAGTGGATCAATTTTGGTTATCAACTT
Source organism: Sequoia sempervirens (assembly GCA_007258455.2). Classification (NCBI taxonomy): domain Eukaryota; kingdom Viridiplantae; phylum Streptophyta; class Pinopsida; order Cupressales; family Cupressaceae; genus Sequoia; species Sequoia sempervirens. The sequence goes on from VDFB02196783.1 coordinate 24,702, forward strand.
AACTATATGAGCCAACATATAGTGTCGTAGCTTTTGAGAAGCAAACACCACTGCAAGGCAAGCTTTTTCAATGAAACTGTACTTTAATTCATGACTTGTTAAAGTTCTGCTGATATAGTATATGGCCCTTTCTTTGCCTATAGAATCCTCTTGTGCTAGCAATTCTCCCAAGGATACTTTTGTTGCTGAAATATAGAGTATGAGTGGCTCTCCTAGAACGGGTGGAATTAAAACTGGTGGATTCATAAGATATTGCTTGATCTAATTGAATGTTGCTTCACATTTGTCTTCCCATTTGAATGGGACATTTTTATGCAATAAATGTGTAAATGGTAAGCTTTTTTCTGCTAGTTGAGCTATAAACCGCCTGATGGATTGTAGTCGTCCTTGCAATGATCAAAGCTGACTTATATTTCATGGTGGCGGCATATCCATTATAGCTTGTACTTTTTTTGGATCTACTTCTATGCCCTTTTCTGAAACAATGTATCCTAGGAGTTTTCCAGATGTAACGCCGAAGACACATTTCTTTGGATTGAGTCGAACATTGAACTTCTCCATTCTGACAAAGATTTTTGACAAGATTTCTAGATGTCCTTCTTGTGTGTGAGATTTGGCAAGGATATCATCAACATAGTCTTCCATGAATGTGTGCATCATGTCATGAAAAATGTTTGTCATTGTTCTTTGATAAGTGGCTCCTACGTTCTTTAACCCAAATGGCATTACATTCCAACAATAAGTACCCCAAGGGCATGTGAATGTTGTTTTATCTTGATCCTCTGGTGCAATCTTTATCTGGTTGTATCCTGAAAATCCATCCATTAATGAATACATTGCATGGCCAGCAATTAAATCAACAATCATATCTATGTTTGGCAAAGGAAAGTCATCTTTGGGACAAGCTTTGTTCAAATCTCTGAAATATGTACAAATTCTAATCCTTCCATCTGGCTTTAAAACAGGTACAATATTGGAAATCCATTTTGCATAGTCGATAGTCTGAATGAACCCAACATCTAAAAGCTTCTTTAATTCTTCTTTGACCAATAATGCAACATGTGGATGCATTTTTTTGAGTTTTTGGTTCACAGGTTTTGCCCCTGCGTTTATAGATAAAGGATGCATTATCAGATTAGGATCTAACCCTGGCATATCAGCATATGACCAAGCAAGGTTGATTTGATTCTCCTTCAAGAAATCCATGAATTTCAAGACTTCTTCGACTGTTAATGACGCTGCAATTTGCAAGATTTTTGGCTGCTCTGTTGTACTTATGTTGATTGATTCTGTTGGTTCAATCAAAATAGAAGATCTTTCATGATAATGTTTGGGAAGAGTGTCAAGTTTCTCATCCTTCAGTGCCTCAGAAAGGTTTTCACTGTCGGATTCACTCTTTTTTTTTCTCTTGTTGTGATCTATCACTGCCATTTTTCGGTTTTCACCGATAGATCCATCTTTTATTTCATTTATTTTGCAGCTAAGAGACTTGACACCCTCCTTATCAAAATCGTGAGTATGAAATTCTTGAATGAAACAATTGTTTTCCTCATTAGAGGAACAAAGGAAATTTATAATGGCCTCATCATCATGAAATGTAGGGATGTGGATAGGTGTATCATTGTCCCAATCAATAAGTTTCGGATAAACTAAAGGCATAGGATCATTAGGTTGGGTAAGGTCTTGAGCCGTCAAAGTCATGATGTGGTTGTCATCTTCATGGTAGACAAGGGCTATGATGGTATTCTCCTATTGATTGTCAATCTTGTTAAAATTTGATTCGTCCTCACTTGAGTGATGATCGCTTTGTAAAACATAATCAAGTGAAGGCCTTGAACCTTCTCCTTGTATGAGAATAGGTGCATATTTGTGTATGGTATCAACTTGTTTGTCTCTCCAAAATTCATCATTATAAATGGTGTCCCATTCATATTCATTAGAATCAGTATCTGAACTATTTTGCAATTGGAAAATTGATTCATGAGCTTTATCTGACATTGATCCTCCTTCATGAGTTGGTTGAACTTGCTGTGAAGTAGAGTCTTCTGTATCTTTACCATATCCAAGTCCCATTTTATCATTTGGATGTATTGAAATAGGTTGAAGTGGTTCCACGATTCCTTCTCTTCTTTTTCCTATAGGACCATTCCCTTCATAGCCCATTTTTTGCATGATAGCGTACCCCTTACCATATTGTTCTGTAGGTAACTTAATGTGCAAGAGGGATTCATCTTCATCTTTGTATAGCCAACTTAGGATGTCTCTATCTTCAGCTTCTTCCTCAGTGGTGTTGGCTTTAATAAATTTTCCATCAAACTTTGTGATTGGCACAGAAGCGTGGGATGTGGAGGCTATTGCAATATTTTGATTTGATAAGGTTGGCTAACCATGCGACCTCAGAGAAGGAGGTAAGGTAGAAAGAGATAGTGAATATTCACCTACCCCTTTGTCTTTAAAATTTAGCTTAGTGTCAAGATTCTTTGTTAATTCTTGTAATTGGACTTGTAGATTGGAAGAAGAAACAACAAGAGCCTCCCTATTATGTGGCACAAAGGTGTCTTGAGTTGCTCAAAGATTTGAACAAGTTTGGGTGCTATTGTAATCAGCTTGTATAGTTATTTCTTGTCCATCATACGAAAACTTGAGGCATTGATGATACGTTGATGGTACTGCTTGCATATCATGAATCCATGGACGACCCAAGAGTATGTTATAAGAAAGATCATGATCTAGAACCTAACAAAAGGTATTTTTCACAATAGGTCCCACTCTGATAGGTAGCATTATTAGTCCTTTAGAAGCTCTTTCTTCATCATCATATGCCTTGATAGTTATTTTCCTTCATGGATCAAAAGAATTTTCTAAAATTCCCAAGGCATGTATTAGCTTTAAGGTACAAATGTTTAAACCAGCTCCTCCATCTATTAAGACACGTCTGATTCGGTGTTTATGGATCATGACTTCAAGATAGAGTGATGAATTATGTGGATGTGTCATAGAGGCATCATCGTTTTCGGAAAATGAGAGACAAGTGGGGGAAGACAAATGTCCCACCATAGCTTGAAATTTTTTTACATCCAGATTAGTGTGGACAATTGTGTTTACAAGAGCTTCTTCTAAAATATTCTTGTGTATGTGAGATATTTTGAGAAGTTCAAGGATGGAGATTTGAGCTAATGTTTTTCTCAATTGATCAACTAGATTATAATGATTTGGAGAAGGAATAACTGTCTTAGATGAACTTCCTTTAAAAACAACTTTTTCTTGTCCTCTCATAGTCACATTAACCTGTTGATATTCTTGTTTTCCCTTGATTTTGATAACATTAACCCATTGATCATCTACATAGATGTGACAGATTATATTGTCTTCAACATTATGTATGCTTTTGGCTTTTGTATCTAATGTTTCCCCCTTTTGATAGTTCGGTAAAGGATCTTTGAATGCTTGATGATCGTCATTGGTATGATGTCCTTCAATTGTAATGCTGCCATTGTCAATTAAATCTTGTACTAGATTTCGCAAAGCTTGACAATTATTCGTTCTATGACCTTTACATTGATGATAATTGCAATAATACGAGTCATTCCATGATGGTGGTTTGACTCGTGGCTCATAATCTCTTTGTGGTGGTAAGGTGATAACCTTATTATCAAGAAGCTCCTTGAGAGCAAACTCAAGAGATTGACCCAACGTGGTAAAATTTCATCGATTTGAAAACAATGAAGGTCTAGATGGATTTGATGTTTGGGTATTGCCAAGATTGTTATTGAAATTACCACGATTATCCTTGGTGTTTTGATTGGTCATGCTTTCTTGTTTGGAGTTTTGTCCTTGTTGATTGTTGCTTCCTTGTTGGTTGGTATTTGCTTGTTGATTGTTTCGTGGAGCACTTGATAGATTAAAGATAGATGGTCTTGTTCGTAGATTATTTGCATCCACTATACCATCATTGACAACATTTTTATTTCTGTTCCAAAACCTTGTTTTATTGTTGTTGTTTTGGTTGGATGTACTTGGATTATCAAGTTTTATCACTCCTCGTTTAACCAAGGCCCCTTCAATGGTGATTGCGTTTTCAATCAATTCTTCAAAGTTATGAGGACAATGAAGGTTAAGCCTATAGCTTAATTCTTGATCTAGGCTATTGATGAAAATATCCATCTTTTCCTTTTCAGGAATAGGACGGGAATATCATGCAAACAACCTTCTCCACCTTTGCAAAAACGTAGTGAAGGATTCTCCTACTTTTTGTTCACTTTACAAAGATCAAGCATTGTTATCTGGTGTTGGATGTTGTAGGAGTATTGTGATATAAACTGATTTATTAACTCCTCAAAGGTTTTTATGGGGGGAGTGATCTTGGAAAGCCACTCCATGGATTGTGCACCTAGATTTCGTGGAAATAATCGCATTAAGTAGGTATCATCATAGGCGAATTCTAGACTCATTTTTCTGAAATCCCTCACATGGTCAATGGAATCAGTTTTTCCATTGTACCTATCATATTTAGGGATTTTGTAATGTTTTGGAAAAGGAATCATTTGAAGACTCCTATCGAATGGATAAGGAGATATGTCTTCCAAAACTTACTTCTTTGTTGTACCCCCTTGCATCTCCTTTATTTGCCCTTGTAATTCTTTTATCTGTTGAGTAAGGGCACTAAAGTCAGTAGGAGGAGTTTCAGGATTTTGTTTAATCCCTTCTATATCGAAATTGTGAGGTAACTTAGCTCCTTGATTAGCTAATGAAAGAAAATATCTTTCTTTGTTTCGTTCTAAAATCCTTTCCATAAGAGTATGGAATTGGGGATCTTGCTCTGCTTCTTGAAGCTTTTCTTCTGTTACTTCGTCAACATTAAATGTATCCTCTTCTTTCTCAGTATGGTCACCCATTTTGCTTGTAGTGGTTTCTCCTTCGTCTTTTTCCATGTGTTTTTGAGATCTCGTGAAGACAGGCATAAGTTTTGTTCCAAATTCTACTCACTTGTGATCAAAAGAATGAAATAGTGCAATTTGTGATGGATATAAAAGTTGGGATAGAATGAAAATTCTATGACTTAAAAAGTTTCTAACCTTTAGCTTTTGTTGTTCCCTAATTGAAAGGATGAAAATCCTGTTGGTGGGAATTTAAGCAAAAGATCAAGAAAAGGATGATTTTGCACTTTATAAAGTTTTGATCATAGCTTTGTAAAAGGATGGATTTTGGGATGAATGCCTAATGTGATTTGAGTTCCCTATTGCAGAATTTGATTTGGACGAGTAGAATATTCAATTGCAGGTTGGGGAATATAACAAAAACGAATACGTTGACTATGGTTATGCCTTTGAGAAAGGGCTCTTCTTTGAAAGAAAGCTTGTGAGTACAATGGTTCTATAGCATAATCATCAATGAAACCTCTAACACAATCATGATATTGATGAAGAAAGGTTCTATATTTGACTAAAACTTTTCGGCTTTGATACAAGAATCGCCTTTTCTTCAATAGTTTCTTGTAGCTAAGGGGTTTCTTTGGCTTTTTGAATCTTTTGAGAATGGACTTCTTAACAAAGGTTGTAGATTTCCAATTTCATAACATGAGAGTAATCAAGGTGATCGTGAGTGTTGGATGATCTTAACTGAATTAATGTATTGAAAACACATCAAACAATTTGTAGAATAGTTGTTTTAAATACTATGCTAAACATCAAGTGTATGATGAAAATGTTTTTCAAAAGTTGTTTTAATAGGATTTACACATGATAATCATTTCAAACAGACTCACTCTTAGTTCTCAAGTAGGTCATCATAGTAATCAACAGCCCACATCTTAAAACTACATCGACTCACACAGCCATGTCACCCCCGAAAGGGCGCCCGTGTTTTTGTCTTTTCCAGGTGCGTACTCAGAGTGACAGAAGTGGATATTGGATCCCCTGAGCAAATAGTCCTTGGCAGTTATATGGTGAGTATCTTGGGGGAAGATTCTTCCCTCCCCTGCACTGTGATTATTATGACGTTCAGAAACTGACTTCGTTTAGATACTACACTAAGTTCATAGTAAGAGTTTCCGTTCAGTGCGGCAAATGATAGACTCCCTCGAGAGACCTCCCTACCTTTAGAACAAAGGCTTTGGGGATGGTTATCAATGCACACTACCATCAAAAGAGGGTTTCCCCAATTTTGCTTTAAATTTTAGAGTGGGGTGGAATAGCCTGGCTTTGGCTTGAACCCACTTGAGTCGTTCCTCTTGGGTGAGTACTTTTTCCCACAAGAGCAGGCTCTCTAAAAGGTTTTAATAAAGTTGGAAATTGCATAAAGGGAAATAGATGAGTTTGGCATTTTGATCACCCATTTAAGGGGAGAGCATAGGCCTATCACCGTTTAAGCAAAGCAAACAAAGATTCAGTTTTAAGCCCAAAATAAAAATTTGCTATGCTAGGTGAAGATTTTGCTTCAAAAAAACATGAAATTCTTTTTAGCCCAAAATTAAAAGTGAAGTGACTATCCTAGGATTGCTTGATTTTAATTTATGTGACTACCCTAGGATTGCTTCATCTTTAATTATATGACTACCCTAGGATTGTTTCATTTTAATTCAAAGTTATTAGCTGTCCGCGGTTGCGTCGGATTCAGTCAAGCTGTATTCAAATTACAATTTACAGTTTGCAAGTTTTTCAAAAATGTGCTATAACAGACATCATGGGCACTGCAGGAATCTTCAAGGGCGCTGAAGGAATATTTAAGGGCGCTGCAGGATGCTTTAAGAGCACTGCAGGAATCTTCAAAGGCCCTACAGGAATCTTTAAGGGCACTGGAAGAATCTTTAAGGGCGCTACAAAAATCTCTAAGGGCGCTGCAAGATACCTTAAGGGCGCTGCAAAATGATTCAAGGGCACTGAACTGGGTATGAATAATGCTGACGCATGTTTCTTGCGCTAATCCGCTGTTTTTGGCCGTAACCTGTCAAGAAAAATCTGCAATAAAATGTTAAAATTGGGGCAAGAGCCCCACGGTGGGCACCAAAAATGTGTATGTTAAATATGTATGATCAAAATGAAATAAACAAAACACACATAATGGAACTTTAAACTGAAGGAAAGCAAGTAATTTGAATTTAAATAAACAAATGGAGCTTCTTTTAGAGCCGTTCCATCTTCCTCTATCTGTAGGGATTTGTTTGAAGCTGCTACTCTCAGATTGTGTAAGCAAGACTTCTTTGAATGGCAACCTGTAGAATGAGTATGCAAAGGAAGGAGCTTCTCTATCCTATATGCTAGTGAAGGTGAGAATACTGATACAGATATGCACAGGGGCTATAAATTGAGGATGCTATGAAATGAGAATGATTGGCCATGATATGCTATGATACTATGCTATGCTATAATGCTTGAATGCTAAAAGACTTATGCTATTGCAATTTGGCTATAGTTATTCTATTGAAAGCTTCTCCGTGATTGCAAAGACCCAACAGTCCTTTTTATAGTTTTTTGCAGGCAAAATCCTGGCTGGCAAGGATCAATAGCTGTGAGGTTGTCTGGTAAGTTTGAATGGTGAGAGATGGAGAGGTTGAGAGGAAGATGGAAGAGGTTGGGAGGTTGGAGAGAAGAAGGGAAGCCTGTCTTCAACCCACGGGAACAAGCTTGCACAGGAACAAAGAAATTAATTATTCTGTTTTGGCAGTTTGTTTCACGGTTGTTGAAAATAATGCAAAATAAATAAATAAATAAATAAATTTATTTAATTTCATGTGAGTTTGAAGAAATTAAATATTTTTGAAATATTTAATTTGCAAATAGACTTTAGAAGAATTAATTAAATATTTGGAATATTTAATTGTGAATGAGACTTTAGAAAGAATTTAATTAAATATTTGGAATATTTAATTGTAAATGGAATTTAGAAGATTTTTAATTAAATATTTTGGAATATTTAATTGTGAATGAAATTTAGAAGAAAAGAATACTTAATCTTTATTTGAATAAAATATTCAAGCCAAGATTATTGATAATTAATATAAATAAATCATAATGTTTATTTAATTAATTAAGAAATGAATATGAAAAGATGATTAAATAAACTTATTTATTTAATCGAAATGAAATAATGAACAATATAAATAATTTTTTTAAAATTTATTTATACGCAGATTGAATTCAGAGATTTAATTAAATATTAAAAATATTTAATTAATTACCAGACTATTGTGATGTGACCATTTTTAGGTGTCTACAAGGAGAAAAAACTTGAGGAAGGGGACGCAGCTTAGGGCAATGACGGTCGATGACATAAGGTTGTTTTAAAAACATAAGGCACAAGCCCGACTTAGACTTTGGTAAATAAAAGGAGACCAACAATAAAATATTTATCATTTTATTAAAAGGGGCCAAGCCTTAGACGAGTTAATGAGACATAGGTTGTTTTCCTTAAAAACCTTCTCCAAAAAGTAACGATAGAATAGACCCATACCAAAGACAGAAAACCAAGGGTTTATGAAAGCAAAGTAATAACTCCAACCCTAGGCACCACTTGGATAAACAAGACCAGCCAATAATAAAAGAAAACCAGGATGTAAATTTGAGGCTCCATCATGATGGACACATTTGGACTGTAGTAACAATAGCTTGCAATCTATCAAGACTTGATTACCTTATAACCTGTAAAATTCTAGCGATGAAATGATAGATTAATCATAATGTCACCTTGGGATCACATCACCATGAAAGAACTTCATCCAACATCCTTACGAGTGCAGGTACCACCAAATAGGTATTTGTCAGATCTATCTTCCTCGAGCGAGGGAAATTCAGGAAGAGAAGAGGAAAGCGAGACATGTACTATGTCTAAAAGAGGGAGATCAACTAGAGTCAAAAGATTAGAAGAAAATTTCGTAAACGCATGGAATTTTTTCTTGTTAAAGGGGGGTCATGTTCTTATGATGATGAGAGCATAGGCGACATCGAGGTGCCCTTGGTACAAACATCTATGGAAACAATGGGTACCCAAGGAACTTCCTCCAATAAACACCAATTTTTGTGTCAGAGGATATATCGCATAGCACCATCATCATTACATGGTTTGGGCCTATTTTGCATGGATGACATAAAGGTTTGTTATGACAAAGTTACTGAATTGATGAAGTATGTTGGACCCTAATACAGTTACAAACATTGGATGCAACTAGTTTGATATACACGAAGTATGCATAGGTATGCACTATCAACAAATTATATACAACTAAAAGATAAGGATCAAAATAAAGGAGTGGCTATGTACATTGACGGAAGGCCAAAAGCATCGGGGAATATTGTAGGGTTTATAAATAGTACATGACTGGGTCAACAAATAAGCAACCCAATTGCATATTAGCGAGGGAAACCGTGTATTCGTATGTGTGATAAAATCAATAACTGTAGGGGAAGAGTTGCTAATTGATTACAATTTGAATCGCTTAGTTACAAACACAATTACTATGGGGGTGGTATGTACTATGTACCATTTTATCCAACCTCCAATTAATGACTCCAATATACCATTTTATTCTTATGTTTTGTTTCATAAGTCTATTGGTTTTATTTTGGTAATGTTTTTTTATATTTAATTTTTGTCACAGGGGGACATTGATTGTATGGAGAAGGCTCTGGCCCAAAGCATAGATCGTGATGCATCTTTAGTTGCTTCTACCCGACAGGTTTACCTCATTGTAATTATACAAATTAGATATGAGGAAAATGTTTTATTATTATGTTTTTTTCATAAGTTTTTTGGGTTAATTTCGATAATGTTTTTAATATTATTGTTGCAATCAACTGATCGGGAAAAGGCACTAGTAGTAGAGGAGAGCATCCATATTGAGGTGCAGTCAATATTTTCTGATGATGACATGGCTTATTCAGCAAACCCTTTCGATACGATAAAGAAGCTCATGAAAATATGCAATGAAGAAATGACTCAGTTGATGTTCAAAATGCCTCAAACAGATGAGATAAGAGAGAGGGTTAAAGTATTGACAGAGAGATTACAAAACTTGCAAGTAAGCTGTCATGAGGTCTTTAATTATAACATAAGTTCATTCATGGTTTTATATTTTGTACTCTTTTATGTCATGAACTAAAATATGTGTTGTTTTTATAGGGTTATTTGCATCCTCATGATGCTCCTGCCATGATCAGGGTACTGCAAGTGTTCCCAAGGAGTAAGGGTTGGTACAAGTGTCCATCCCGATCTTCCTACGCATACATCACATTATCTGACCCCATCATCCGTGCCTATATTGTCGTCTAAAATGTCGGAAACACATACCATGCAGGCATCCATTAACGCACCCTCTGGCAGCGAACACATACCAGAACATGCATTAGGACATGTACCTGGGGATGCAGAGGCCACTGCTACTGGTGATGTTTTAGCAGCATTTCCTGGATCTTCGCGTATTACTAGTACAGGAACATTGCCGGTCACACTTGTGGTGACCGAGGATTTCGTTCCCATAAAGATAGAGAAGGTCCCAGGTACTTTAAAATGTTTTAATTATTATTCTATATAATCCAATTGAAATTTACTTATTGATCGTTCTTTTTAGACTATTGATCCCATGATCATTTTGCAAGAAATGATGTTTTTTATAAACATCTAAGTGATATTACATTGGAGCTCTTCGGGCCCACCATACGTACATGGTGGAATGCCCAAAATCAAGATTTAAAAGATGAGCTCATTAA
>VDFB02196785.1:0-21329 GCA_007258455.2 Sequoia sempervirens
ATATATATATATATTTGTATTTGTATTTGTGGTTATGGAGATGAAGAAATCCTCTGTATTGGCAATTTCAGGCTTGAATTTGGTTGAAAGAGGGAAATGTGGATAGTTGTAGCGGCTGCGGGGTGTGGGTTTTTAGCCAATTGTTGGTACAGGACCCATAAAAACAAGGATCCAAACGATGACGGGAATTTGAGACCTAGACTTAGAACAAGAAATGCTCCGAATTCTTGTCAGAAAGAGAATTATGCAAATCCTAAGAAGTTTGGGATTAATGGAGGAGCCTTTACTTCGTTATCCTCGGAGAAAGAACAAACAAATGCTAGCTCTAAATCACAACTTATGGAAATTGAAGCTGCCCACGCCAACATCAACCCTGGTCTGGCAAATGATAAACATCGATCGGGGAAAGGGATAAGCCAGCAAGACATTCTCCAGGAAAGTCATTTTGGAGAAAATTCTGATATGCTTGCAAACATTTATGTTGGCGAATTTGGGTTTGGGAGTAAATATGAGTCTCAGAAAAGAGGATCCTCTGCGTGTAGAGAAAGAGCAAGGGTTTTAAGGGCGGCGATTAATAAGCCTATGTCTTCCCTCGAAAGCTGTCTCATTGGTTATGAAATTAGCGATTGTAGTTGCGTCTCCTGTGGAAGGCGAAGGCAAAGGCCTCTTCTTGTTACAGATGGGAGTAAAATAGTTAACAGGGGAGCAGAGATTTCTCCTCTGCTGCTTCTAATTCCCATAACAGATTATGGACTGCCTTGTCATAATGACATAAACAGTGATGAGCCTGGACCTGTACCTTTAACTGGACTTCCTTCTCTAAGAAAATGCAGTCAAAGTTCAAGCAATGCAGGTATGACGAAGAGAAGAAAAACATGTAGATATAATACGTCAACATTATCTGCTTTCGAATCCAACAAGCATTTCCCACTCCAAGGTAGCAGCAGCTTCGTCTTTTCTATTATTAATATTGCTTCCCTAGAATCAAACCAAGTTTTTAAGAAATTACTGTATGTTTTATCCACTGATTTGATGTGTTGTATTATCTCTTTGTTTTCTGGCAACAGTATATTTTTGATATAATTGTAGTACATCATCATCTGTTTTGGGCAACATATGCTGTTTAAATTCAACAAAGCTTTATTGAAACGTGACATGTCTTGTAACAGCTGTTATCCTATTGCAAGAGAGAGTGTTTTGTTGAGAACAATCTATAGAATTCCTAAATATTGCAAGGGTTCTGAGGAATATCCATTAAGAGGGAGAGAATCTATATTATACGTTCTGTTTGTTCTACTTTATTGCTATTAATGTAGAGACAAGATTTTATTTGTGGGATTTCTTCCACTCCTAGAGGATTCCAAATTCGCTTGACTAGGGAGGGAGGCTAGATAAATCATACAATGAGAAGTGGACTACAATGAAGAGCGTGTTAATGATAGTGGTTATAATACGGTTTTAACTGTTACCCATCTTTGCTACCTTATATATATGGTGGAAGGAATCTCTTGGCATAATGTACTTTTCCCCTAATGCCTAAGAGAAAGAATTGAACATTGCATTGTCCTTTATACTTTGCTCTACTCTTCCTCAAGCTTCAACATGCGGTCTTGATCCCCTTTTTCCTCTAATGGAAATGCAATTCTTGTTTTGGCTTCATGAGTTTTTGCTAGAATAAATTTATAAGGTTGTTTTATAGATGTTTGGACTTGTGGGTTGATTATAACCTTTATATTTCAAAGATACATCTGCAGGCTATCTTTTGGTTTGTTTTGGAGTTGGCATTGGCATAATGTCCACAATCATGTCAAGCAGGAGTGAACTATAAATTAGAAAATGCCTTGTAGCCTTTTACATACTTTGTCTTAACTGCTGATTGGTCATGCGGGTTACCTATTGTTTTGATGTTTTAGTAACATATTTGTAGAGAAGTTTCTAGTTTCTTTAGCTTGATGTTTAGGATCTTCCTATGATGTTTTATGATCATGTAGCATAGCCCTGAGAATTTCAATGGTGTGGCAGATTGATCCAGATTGCATTGCTGATGTTGTTAATGGAGAACTGAGAGAGGATGGCCTCACGCGTAATGCAGAATCAGAAGAAGACAATAGTTCTTCTACGCATGATGAATTTAATACAGGAAATTTTTTTGTTTCCCCACGGGATTTGGAAAGACGTTTGCATGAGGTTATAATATCAAGGCTCCAAGATCGCATCATAGAGCTTCAAACAGAACTTGAAGTCAGTCAAACTGCATTGCAGGCACTTGAATTAGCTCAGGAGGTATCAAATGAGCTGAATCAAACTTCCCAATCATTAAACTCAGGTATTTATTAGCCTATAAGGTTTTGCTTGCAATTTTTTTCATTATGAATTTCAGGTGTATCTGAATTTCAGGTGTACAAGAATAATAATTTATGTTTTAGTTATGATAATAATTTTAGTTGTCTCTAATTCTCTCTTTGTTTGCAAAACTATTTCAGCTGTTGTAAAGGTCAATAATGTTGCAGACACCAGCACCAACAAAAACATTTCTAATTGCAAAGATGAAAGTTACTCACCCTTATCTTTAGTGATTTCAAATGTTGCGTGCCTAAATGCTAGCTAGGTTCCTTTTACAAAGTTCTAATATTAGGGGTGTTGCTGGAATGTACCAATACTACGAGCTAGTAACAAATCCCAAATTCTGGTGGGCTGAGGGTTCCCTATCTATGCTCACTGTAAATCCACTGTGGAGTGGGGGATTCGATTTCTGCAATACTATATTGCTCAAACATTATGGCCTGCTGTTGTGTCCAATACTGAAAGAAAGCATTCCCTGAATATAGTTTTTGCAATTACGGGATCTTTTGAAAAGCCATACATGGATTTTTTTTTTGTATGCTTGGTAAAGAAGAGATTACACTGTATCATCTGTAGATCCTGATTATGGAATTCCCTCATTTTGTATCTCATCTTATTTTATAAAAAAAATATTCTTAATCTTGTACTAGACTTGAGCAGGAACTTTTTGAGCTTTCTTATGCAGTGGATAAAGAATTTGACACAGGATAGATGCTACCATTGTTTTGTTTAATACATTTAAACATCTCCAAATCTAGTTGAGATTGTTTCTTACCTAATACAAAGTTACCCTATTTGTCTACTAGAGGAGATCAAATTTCCATCCATGCCATGTTATGAAGCATTAAAGTGATTTAAGAAACCATGTCAAGGAATTGGGTGATACATGATTTTATCCACGGGAAATAATATAGTGTTGGTGCCTATATCAAACAACAAAATTGACACTATTGAGCTAGTTAAAAGGAGAAGTGAATTGAATACATTATTTCTCTAATATCAAATTTTGATTAAACCTTACATAAAACTAACTTAAAATTGTCACCAACCAATAGATTTATTTTTTACTAAGTTCAAATAATAATTATTCTTTGAATTTGGATGCATCTGACTTTAAATCTTTGCTAAACCACAAATTTCATTTGATTAACAATTTTTTACTTAAAACTAATAATTAAAATCCATTGGTTAGTAAAAAATTCAAACTAAACATACCAAAAATTAAAAGCATAATCATTATTTAAATTTAATAAATAGTAAATTATGAAACTTAAAATATCCATATCTAGAGGGAGGGAGAATGAGGTTTGGTAAGTATGATTATGATTATAATAATTGATTATTCATTTTTTTCATTTCATGTTTGTTGGTCCATCGATTTTCAATATTAGATTTATATTACAACATAATCATCATACATATAATTTAAACATATTAAATTACATAATACATGATATCAATGAGCTTAAATTATCACAATTCTCATTTTGACAAACTCAACTTTAACTACACTTCTAGGGATCTAACTATCAAACTTAGAATCTACTAATCAATCAAATAGTTGAAATTGACACAATTCTCATTTTGACAAAAACAACTTTGACTATGCTTCTATAGATTTTTCTATCAAACTTAAAATTAACTAATCATACAATTATTTATTCTAAGGACTAAACACAACTTTAATTTTGCTAATCACACTTGTGTCTAGTGTCTTGGAGTCAAGGTTAGCTTCAACAAGTAATGTTCACCGAAACATTAACATTGGGATAGATTTAGCTTGCAAGTGTCTATTGATCTCAAATTAGATAAAAAATCTTTACCTACCTATTAATTGACAACAATTTTTTTTAATGCTACAAGGAAAGTACTTGCCACTTTGTGACACTTGTTTTAATTTCAATTGAGTTTTTGGGATTTCCAATTTGTTGAATGTTTGATAATAAATTATAAATTTGTGGAGACTTTTTAGAGTAATATATTCTATTTGGTACTTAATGAAAAATATTATTTTTGTTAATATTATTATTGGTTGTTCTTGTCCTAGATGTACATGTTTCATTTGCTGCAATTGTGCCTATTTACCATTATTTATAGTAGTTGGCATTCATTGTTGGATGCCATACATTCACAAAGGGGTTGGTTGGACAAACAAACCAAGTTGTATGATTTAGAGAAGGCCTTATGTGAGGGTGCCACACCAATTTTACTGACTTATGTATTATTTATTGGCCACCATACCAAGTATTGTGGGGTCACAACATATTCAAAATGTAGTTATTTTATCTTAAATTGGCATTGGACTCTTCTCCCTCAACATTTCTACCATCATTTTACATAGTAGATATCATTCATTGAACCTGTAAATGGCTTAAACATCTTAATGTTATGATTATTTTTGTTGGAGATTAATTGTAAATGTCATTTCTTCTCATTTTATCATAAAATATAAAAAATGAACATTATACTAAAACAACCCCAAAAGCAATGATGTCTCAAACAAGAAAAAATACAAAAAGCATCATACTTCCAAACTTAATAAGTCCTAATATGTGATATGTGTTGTGTTATTTGTCCTACCAAGACAAGGACACTAAATATACACACAATGTGCCTTTATGCCTTAAATGGTTTAATTCCAAGAGTCCATAGTAGTATTAAGTACCGATGTGACTTGTTATCATTAAAATAGTTAGAATTCAACCTCAAGAACATTCTTTTCTCTTGATAATGTTCATCTGTCAGTGAAGGTACAAATTTGTGTTGATATCACTCCCCTCTCTTAGATGTCACTTTAATGCTAATTGCCTTTTTTCTGAATAATTACTTGATTCTAAAGTGCTCATGTGACCTAGTGCCAATTTTGTCTAAATGCAACATTATCCAATGATTCATTGGGACTATACATGTTAGATTTTCATTCCTTAGGTAACATTTATTTTGTAAAACTAGTAATAAATTACTTTCCAAAAAATGACCTTGTCTCTCATACTATCCTTTCCGATTTTGAGTATCCTCATACATATTTTGTTGAGGATCATCTAGCATACTAATGCCAGTATTTATCAACCATTTGAATCCTAATCATTACTTCATTTATAAGGTGAATCAAGACCTCTTTGCAAATTTTGACATTTTCATTGAGAGCTTTCAAAAATATTTTTGAGAATGGTGTCATCATATGGAACCTAAAAGTCGGCTACATAAGTTGGAGAATGTTTTATTTCATCTTGTCATACCTATTTGATAAAAATTCCCCTTCTACTATGCTTTCATGGATGCCCATAACTTGTTGCACACTACCAATCTTGGCACATTTTTTGGGGACTGCTGACAAGGTTCATGCAAATTGGGTTGGAGATTTGTTTGTTGCATGTGGTGGAATAGTATGACTATGTCACAAGAATCCCTATATCTTTTGTATGCTACAACATCATATTCTATGAGATTGTCTTTATTCTTTAATGGGGTCGAACACTTTACATCCGCCAAATTGCTATACTTCATATAAATAAGAATATTAGACAAAGTTGTGCATGTAGCAACAACGGATGTTGCAAGCATGAGAGGATGCTGGTGATAAGTGTGGAACTTCACTTTGTGCCCAAAATCATGGTGTCTATGATATTGTGCTCTTAGTGGTGTTCTGTCAAACAATCACCATGCCTTGTCTTTGCTATCCAGATTTTTCATACATATTTGTCCTATAGTACATTACAACTGCAATATCCAACAAAAAAAATGGTTATTCTATATACTTTTATGGATGTCTACATCCAATTCTAAAGAACCCATTAATGGAACAACATAGGAGGATGCTAGGCAATGAACATTGGAATTTGGCTTTGCATGCCCAACAATAATGAATGAAGTGTAAGTAAGGTTTACTTTGTAGAAGAATGTTTAGCCCTTTATATTGCCTTGCAAGATTAGGGATTAGTTATGCAAGCATACAACTTTCCTACTCACTTACATGCTAAGTCCATCCTTCCACATTTGCACTTATATATACCTTACCGTTGTGAGAAACTGGGAATGTTGATCATTTGTGACTTGGTGAATACATGTCACAATTTTACCATTTGATTCAATAGGTTTTAGATTCAAGTCTGTATCAGTAAGTTTTAGGTTCAAATTTCTGTAATGCTATGTGAAATTCAAGTTGAAAATGTGACGAAATGATGAATGAAAAGACCTAGTTTGATATGAAATTTTGTTTTTATTTTCAAATGCAAATTTATGTGATCTAAATGATATGCAAGATGATTTATGTTTTTGTATTTTTCATATTTAAATAATGCAAACAGTGCAATCCTAAAACCCTAGATGACATGCAAATTTGAATGCAAAGTAAGACACTCTAAATGGGATCTAATTCAATGCAAATGATTGCAAGACCTAACCTAAGATGAAAAGAAAGATTCCAAAAATCAGAAAACTACAATGTTCAATAACTTGGGTTCACCAAAATGAAACATAGAAAAAGGGGGGCTTATCAAAGTGGATTAACAAGATGATAAATCACACCTTTTTGCTAGTTATTTCATTCAATTATGCATAGAAAAACAACAGAAAACAAACCTAACTATTATAACAACAGATAGGAAAGTTTTAAGATGTTGAAATGATGTGTACCTTGCTGAAAAAGTGCTATTTCAATCTTCGCAAATGACTCATTTTCCCAATGGTGAATGGGTCCCTATTAGGGTTATTAAAAATTGATTTTTGAGTTATGTTCTTCAATTTTTGCACTCCCAACTCCTAGGTGTTTAGCTCCCAAAATTCAAATGTAAATTATGTAGAGTACTTTTTGTGATCTTGCAATATGAATGACAACTTTTACAAGTTTACAACTTTGACAATCTTTGAAAATTTTATTCTCCACTTGATCTTCAACCTAAAACCTGCAATCACACATCAAGAGAGAAGAAAAATGTTGTTTGTTAGGGAATAGGGTTATCCTTGGTCAAACCCCATTTAGGTAATTAAACCTTGAATTGAAACAATGCATAAAAGGAATGATGAATGAACAAATGTATGTAACTCACCAAACCCTTATTGAACCTTGAATTGCAAATCTAAAACTTAACATGAAATGGCCTCAATGAGTGTAGATCTTGATCATGAACTTGGCATGAGATAATGGCTTTGAAGACTTGAACTTGATCACCAATGGTACATCACATTAGCTCAAAAATATGCATGAATTTGACATGATGAAAGAGATCCTCGATTGTTGTAATAAAACCTTGATAATCTGCCCTTGAATGCTCTTGTAAAGTATTAGGATGCTCTCTTGAAAATATTAGATTTCTTTGATGAAACTATGCAAAATAACCTTATATTTATACTTCGCTTAAGATTCAATCCTAAAAATAAAATACACAAGCCAACATCTGATCCGTAAAGCGGAAGGGATCTACTACAAGATTAGAACATCATTCCATCACAACTCAAATACTCCTAATTCCCTCTAAAAATTCTCACAAAAAAGCCTCTCAAAGACAAAGAGAATGGGATGGAGAGTGATCAACTCCAAATGTGATGATTGAGTTGAGAGTTTGGATGAGTGAGGAAGACTCTCCTAGTCTCCCTTTTATACTTGAAGTTGGGCCTATTTGGTTAAAACCACCTGATTTGGCCTTTTTCCCCTTTATGGAAAAATAAAAACCAATTTCCCCATTTTTACATAAAAACAATAACACCCCCTAATAAAAACATTTAAATTTTTCTTAAGCCCTTTGTTCTTATATTCATTCAGGCCAATTCATTGTTAGGGGTTTTGTTTGTATTTTTAATTTGAATCCTAACTAATAACCATCAATGGTTAATTAGTTTAGAAATTGGGCTTCACTAAGGGTTCTTTAAAACCCATCCCACATACAAGTTAAAACACTTTACGTGGCGCGATGGCAAGTAAGCCTTTTGGTTGGTGGGTGGTTGAGGGTTCAACCCCCACCGAACCCATTTGTTTTATTCTCACCGTTTCCAACTTCCAATCATCAAAAGAAGCATTCACTCCATACGTAGTGAAGATAGTGCGCGTGGTCCAATGACCCTGGTCGGTGGCTTGAAGTGTGGAGGTTTCGGGTTCGAACCCCACTAACCATATTTTGCTTATAAAAACAAACTCATTTGCAATCACCAAAGAAATGGAGGAAAGGACCACCATGTGTCATGCTCAGACGATGCCACGTGTTCGAAGATGATTTGCTAGAGCCATCCACACTATCACCGAGTCAACTGCCAACTCAACGACCACATCACATGTACGTCCAAGTCCAGTCACCGTGACATGTCATCTAGAGGACACGTGTCGACGCCAGATTCACTGACTTTTATGACATCAACTGCCATGTCACCTTCCACGTCAAATTTTACAGACTGACACATGCCAGCTTCTGATTGGTCCAGCTCTATATTCGTGCAATGAATCATCTTCCAAGTCAACATGATGATGTCATGTTGATGTCATCAACTGTACCATATGGTGCCCTGGTCAACTGCAAGCTTTGATTGGCCATATCTCGCACATATAAGCTCCGATTTGTGTGAAATGAACGTCGTTGGAATCATGATGATGAGACCTTCACAATGAAACTGACTTTGATCATTTTTGATGATGTCAAATTTTCATCCTTTTTCTCATCCTTGGGAGCTGAGTTGACCGACCTTTGACCAAAGTTTGACTTGCAATATCTCGCACGTACGAACTCGAATTTTGATGAAACGAACATTGTTGGGTTCGTGTCATCGAGCCCTTTGAAGTGACATTGCTTTGGACTGATTTTGAGTCCATCAAATTTTTACCTTCTAACGCCCCCTGGTCTAAGGGTTGACCCAACTTTGATTGCACGTTACTTGAGCAAACAGACTCCTTTTTCACTCGTTCAAGTTGCGCCAGATTCAGTATTCTGAGCTCTACGCCATGGAACTACTTCTAAGAGAAATGGGAACACTTCAATTTTTAGGTTCAGAAGATCCACCTGGATCAACATCAGATCTAGAATTCAAAATCATTAAAATCCTGCCACAAACTAGTTCAAAAAGGGGTGTCTTTAGTTAAGAAGGACCCATATGCCAAATGACAAATGGGTCCTACCACAGTGAACTATGACACATTTCAAGGAGGTGAAATGTTATGATAAAAGGGCGTCCTAGGACCTAGGAAGGACCCATTCACCAAGTGGAAAATGGGTCCCATGTCACTAAACTAGGACTCAAACCTTGCCAAATTAAATGTTGTGAAACATTATTAATGAGTGTCGAGATTTATCCTTTGAAAAATGCAATAAAAAAAGCTTGGATTTGAGTTTCAGAGGCCAATTAAGCTCTTATTAACCTCAATTAATAAATCCCTAGATTATTGTGAAAGTGTAAGAATACACTTTACGACACCCTAAATAAGGCACAATTAAGTCCATTTTATCATTAATTATTCATTCCCAAATAAAGTGTTAAAAAGGGTTACTTTTTGATATGCTACATTTTTCACCCACTTTAATGAGAGTTTTCCCCCATGAAAAAATCACACTAAAGTAGAAATTCAAGACAGTCATGTATGTAGCAATGAAAGAGATACATAATCATACCCTATCAAAGACCAAGAAAAATAAATGAAAAACAAAGGATCAAGCTTCAATCGCTCCAACACAATGTGGAACACAGTTGTTTGTCTGAAACAAGGTTCAAGCTTTGATGGTCTATCCAACACAACGTGGACTAGGTCTAGGTTGTTTGTCTGTAGCATGTGTGCTCACTTTGGGGTAGTGGAACCTCAGGTTGTCCACTAGGTCAGTTATCCCAAAAAGGTGGAAAATGAGAGAATCATATTAGCCTCCCATACTATATCAAAGTTATCCTCTTGATAACTTTAATAAGGAACCACAATGTTATTCTTTTGAATGTTATGTGTATATGTTTTTGTTTAAGGGGATTTTTATTCATTCATGTAAAGCCTTCCTCTTAGGGAACATCATTCATAATGTCTCCAAGAGAGGACAAGTAAAGAATATCAAATCACAACTTATGGGATGCCTTGTTTGCATCATGCCACTAAGGGATATCATATGCTTAGAAATATCACACTCTTGGAGGACATCAAACATAATGACACCACCAAGAAAAGGACACATCACAATAAAAAATAAAATCACGACATGGAATATGCAAAATGTCCAAAGATGTATTTCCCCACTTTAAAGTAGTTTGTAACACCCTTGTTGTGAGAAACTAATTTAAAGTAGCCAATGATTTATCCTAATACATGAAAGATTTCCTTAGAAAACCCTATGCCAAGTCATATGTTTTTGAAATAAAGCTGTCATGAAAAAGGAAAGAGGGGTTTCCCCCAAGAATACATAACAGATCTATGGATTCGGGGTCAATATGTCTTTGCTACAATGTTGTCATAGAACGTGAAACTATTATCATTCCCCAAATATTCATGGAACGGGAAGAATGACACATAGAGAGTGGAAACAAAGAAAAATCCTTTCGGGTCCATGGAAGAGACCTAAATGTCTCAATGCCTTTCACCATCCCCAAAAGGAAAACACAAGAAAAAATGAAAAGATAAATGTTTACGACATAGATAAGAATGTAGATTCATATAGAGGAATTCCACAAAGAGAGAGATACATCAAATGAAACATTACAAGGATCACATTATGCACATGTAATCACATACAAAAACATGTAAAAAAAAGAACTAGTAAGGAACATGTGAGTGAACCTATAGTAGGCCATCTGCATCCTAATCTTAGTCAGTATAAATGGAAGACAAAAAAATAGCCAAAGGGACAACAACAAGTGTCGAACTAGGGGTGAGCACCAAGTTCAACACTATTTTTAGGAGATTTGTCATTTAAGCTCATAGAAGAGTGTAATGTCCGTTTGGGAGGCAGATTTGGATGTTGTTGTTGTTGTCTCACCTTGTGGAGCCTAGGGTTTTTGCAAATTACTTCATTGTCATAGGAAACGAAAACTTCCTATTGATAGCAATTTTGAGGGTGTGAAATATCACCTGAATTATTGCAGCTGTGGGAGAGGTTACTTCAGACTTCTCATTTGGTACAAAATTAGTGGCCAAGGGCCAATTTTGTTGGTTTGATTGATACTTGCATTGGAGACATTTTGGAATGAATTGAGTCTTCATCAATTTACATTTGAAGATGGAATTGGTTTCTTGCATAGATTGATTTAAATATCAGATTTTACAGTCTTCATTTTCAGTCCATAGAGGGACGACTTTGTTCATATCTTGCCCATGATACATCAATTTTGATGGAAGCTTGGGGCGCTGCATTTAGAGTTTATATCAATGATGTTTGGCATCAATTGAGGGAGCTGGAAGTTGAAGACATTTTGATTTATAGTCTCCTTTGTTCGGGTTTGAATTGCAGATTTAAAATTCTGAGTTTTTGCACATGCTGGCAGCTTCATGATAATTCGTTTTGCATCAGACTATTACAGTCATATATAGTCTGCTTATTTACCACGATTTGGTTGAGGAGTCTGCAGTGGTTTATTCTTCTAAGTAGGGCGCTCAAAGTTAATCATTCTTGAAGCTTTGTGGAGTGCTGAAAGACCAATTAATTTATATCAACATTCTTTCTAGTCATGGCGGCTAGCATCAAGGAGGCCCGATTTTGGTTGATACTCACTCATGCTTGAGCGATTTCATTTGCTGCTTGGGGCACTTACTTCCTTGGAGACCAACGATAGTATTTGATGCATTTTGGAGGCCTGGCAGGTTGGAATTTATTTATATAAATTATTTCCTTCAAAAACAGGGGCAGCTGAGTCTGCAGTTTGAATTGGCTTCAAGAAGGCATCATTTTGTGTATTGTTGGATGCTTCATCATCTTCAGCTATAGGCGTCACAATTCCAATCAGGTTCTCTTCATTATTCATTATAATATCATTGCATATTGAAGTTTTTGGTTACAGCTGTAGGTGGCACTTATTATCAGCAATTAGCATCAGTGATATTTATGTAACTTGCCAAGAGTCTTGGCTGAATAGCAATCATCATTGTATTAGAATGGTATTTGCATTGAAGAAGTAATAAGGAGTAGCTGTTATTATGCTATCCATCCACATTATAATCAGCTTCAGTATTTGCATGCCAAGTATTTGATAAAATGCCTCATGGTTGTAGATGCATGTCATGTACTTAGTTCTTCATTAGAAAGCATTTGAATTGCATAGGAGCATTTTAATTCATCTTAAAGCCTGCATAGTAGTGATAGAAGTTTATTTAGCCTTCAAAATCATTCGGTATTCGTTCTTGCATCAAATAACAAACTGAAAAACAACATATCAGCCTCTTCATATATTGCATACAAAGTGTTTGACGAAATTGCAAAGCAAAATTGAAGTGTTTTAAGTGATTTGAGTTAGGCTCATTACAAAGAGGAAAACAATGTGTGAACAATGATCTGCACCAAGCCTAAACAAAGAAAACACAAACAAGGTTAGTCATTCAAATTAGCACAAACATCATTCCCTATGAGATTCTTGATCAAACAAAGATGAAAACATGAAACAAAAGCACAAAATAAAGCAAATGAAAGCATGTTAACAAACTAAATAGATCAAACCTCCATCCCATAGGGGGATCAGTGTCACTTTTATTTGGAGAGTGGCCCTTTCCCAATCCCTTTGATAAGCTTCAAGATCATTGATGAATTTGGAGTAGAGTAACAATGCATAAGATTGTGGATGAAAATGGATTTGATAAATTTCAATTTCCCTCAAAGATAGTGATAGCAATTGGATGATTAATGGATGAAATGAGCATAATGACTTTGAATGGATTGTGGATCCATATTATGAAAATGATGCCTCCATTTATAAAAGCCAAGGGTTGAAGAATGAGAGGATTTGATGAATGTGGGATAAATGGAGAGCCAATGAGAATGTGCCAAGTCTCACAATTCTATTGGAGGAAGTTGGAGCACATTTTGGGAAATGTGTGAGTGGAGGAGGATGGAAGAGAAATAAATGAAATTGGATGAGGATTTGAAAGGGTGTAAGAGGAACTAAATGAAATTGGTTGAGATTTGAGAGGATGTAAGATAATTTATTGCAAATGTAAGAGGATGTGATATATTTTTGAAAACCTTTGGAGGGAAATTGAATGAGAGGTTGTTGAGAGGAATATTATTTGGAATATGCCTTTGTGAGGGAAATTAGAGGATTTAAATAATTAATAGAAATTATTATCATGTGCAACCTGGTTAGTTGACCATAGGTTGATTTAACTCTTGAGGAGTTAAAAGCTGGAGGAATTAATAATAATGATTAGAAAGGTCATTTAGGATTAATTAATTGGAGTGAATTAGGAGATTGTGACGTTTGATTGGATTTATTTTAATCAAACGAGAGGATTTAGGAGGATTTAATTAAATAATTTGATTTAATTAATCATGAAGAAAATTAGTTAGAAGAAGGGTGAATTAATGCAATAAATTTAATTATTTGATTAATAGTTGAATTTAACTAAATAATGATGATTATTTAATTAATTGGTTAATTTAAAGTGATTTAGGAAGAAATAATGTTAGTTAATTAGAATTAGATGCATAGTATCAATCAAGGCCTTTTCGGTGTCTACATTTTTCTCCTCTTTGAAGTGAGGTACCTGTTGCATTGGTTTAAAGAATAACACTGCTATGATCAAAATTAAAAAAAATTCTAATTTTTGGATGCCCCACTATTGCTCGAGTGGAAGAAATTACATTGTTACACTACCCCCTCAAGAGACCGAGCAAAAATTGCAAAATTGGGTTGAGCTCACAAAAAAGGTTCAACAAGAAATCAGGAGTGGAAGACAACCCACGAGAAGCAAAATTAAGCTTACAATGATGAAAAAAGATCAAAATAGGCTTTGTCAGGAAAAAATAGATTAAATGGGTTGAAAAACCCTAAAAAATATGCAAAAAACCCTAAAAGAATTACATAAATAGGGTTAGGAGGGTCATTTTCAAATCATTTGCACTCCAAGCCTTTAGAAATGTTGACTTTTTGGTCTAAGGTGCTAACGAAATGGTGGCGTGTGTGCTTCCCAAACATTGAATGGATTGGTTCGCAAGTTCCAGTGGCTCCATGACCTAAGACCTTTGGTACACCTTTCAAAACTTTTCTCATTTTGTGTGATTTTGATGCATTTATTAGGGTCCATTTAGGTTGATCAAAATCAATCCCCTAGGGCACCACATTTGTTACAGTCGTTGTTGCTTTTGAGAATGCTAACTTGTGTTTGCAGTATAGCATTGCATGACACTAGAGGGTCTTAGGGTCATCAAAAATATTTTGACTTGCCTTTGTGAGATTGCACCGCATGGCCTCAGAAGAGTCCAACATCTCCCTTAAATGTTGACTCGCTTTCGTAATTGAAAGATTCTTTTGATTAGGACATTGCTTTTTCAAAATGACAAAGCATCACCTTTGCAAAAGTCATGTTGCCTTTGTTTCTTAGGAGATTTTAATTTTTGAGAACACACTGATTTGATGAATTTTTGATGTCATGGGTTCTTGTGATCTAGGAGGTCCTTCAAGTGTTTAACTCAAAGGAGCATAGAGGTCAAATTTTGTGCAAAGTGAGACATTTATTAGATGAGGCATTATTCTTTCTTGGTGCAATTGGATTTGGTTGTGGCCTAGATGCCCGAGATGTGATGCACCTTGTGATGATGATTGCATTAGTGGAGAGATGGCAGAACAAGACCTATTCATTTCATTTACCGATCGATAAGGCCATCGTCATCCTTGAGGACATATGGTGGATCCTACGGATCCCAATACATGGTGAGAGTATTATATATGATGTGGAGGTCAAAGGTGATGCAATATTCTAGCTATTCGATGTCGATCAATTTGAGACCAATAGAGGATAGATAGACCTTCACCAATATGAGGGGATTGCCCCTAATTTTACTTTGTTTATCGACGCTTTAATCTCAAGAGTCCATGTTCCTGACAAGAGAGCTAGAGGTTGCAACATTGGATGGGGGATCATTTGGTATTGCATGATGGAGGAGATGATTGTCTATTCTTGGGGGCCAATTGTCCTAACATCATTATGATCTAATTTTAGGATCTAGTACTGTTGCACATGAATAATAACTTTCACAATGATTAAATTGAAGATTTTGAAAATGTAATTATATAATTTAAATTGCTTAAATAATCAAAGCAATAACAAAGTGATGAATATAATATAAGAGAGATAGAAGAGAGAAGACAAAACACAAGTTGATAACGAAGTTTTCTAATAGGGCTACGTCTCCGAGTCCCTCTCCAAAGAGTGACAGATCCTTGATTATGCTCCAAATTGATTACAAGGCATCAATAGAATACAATGTCGAGTGTTCAAGAGTTTCAAAGTCTTCCTCTTTCAAGTGCAATAGAGTAACACTCCTTTGATGCACAAATTTAGACACTTAGACTCTCCATACAAAATTCTCTCCACAATTCATAATTCTCTCAAAAAAATCACCACTTGTTTATTCCAAGTCCTAAATTCCCCCCCTTTTTATACATAATTTTCCCATATGGGGTTAAACCACCATATTTAATAAAATAACCCCCTTACAACAAATTTCCCTTATTTTTACAAATAAAACAATAATCTCAACCATTATCCCCTTAAAAAAAAAATCTTCCATTCAGGTTCCATATTGTTTATTTATTTTTGTCTTTTCTTGTAAGAAAGCCATTTAGAGGTTGATTAGTTTTAATATTAATTTTAACAACCAAACTATCTCCCGTATATTCATGGCCCTCATAATTTCAAGCAATAAAAATCATAAGGGATTAAATTTGTTTTAAGTTTGGAGGTTAACTTTAATTTTAGTTTTAAAATATATTTTATGATATTTCAAGCCCTTAAATCTCCCTTAAAATCTTTTAAAATCCTCTAAAAATCTTTTAAGATCCTTAAAAATATTTAAGAATCTTTATAAATCCCCTTAAAAATATCATAGTATGGGCTTTCAAAACTTAAAAGGTTTAATAATTTAAATATAATGGAATTTAGATTTTAAATTTAAATAGTCATGTCATCATTTTTTTCCATGTCATCATTCTTTCTACGTCATCATTCCTACCACATCATCATGGTCAACCCTCAATTTTGACCGACCATAACTTTCACATACGGACTCAGATTTGGTCTGTTCAAAATGCATTGAAAATCTCTTGACAAGATCTTCGACATGGTGATGAAATATGGAGCATGTGGAACACTTCAATTTTTGACAACAATTATCCACCTAGATCACATTGTATCATGATATGTACTAGGTCATATATTGCAAGGCCTGCAGTATTGGAGTGGGAGTGACTCTTCTTCATGTTTGGGCATATGAGCATATAACCATTTTGAGGCCCATGATTGCAAATGTCCAAATAGATTATGATGAGCCTATGGATTATAGGTACGAGGGGGTGACCACCCTCCATTATATAGGTATCATAGGCATCTCACATTAGAGGTTGGTTATTGATGAGATGACATTGTTTTGGTGGAGACCATGGCTCCACTTTCATAGATGGCATGATGATGATGCCCAAATTTTCTACAGTTGATAGTCTCAATACTTGCAGGGTTGAGAGCACCATATGATAGAGTAGTACCTTTTGGATAGGGTTGCTCACCAGTTTGGAGAGATATAGGATGCCCCTGATAACAAAAAAAGAGCCATATTCATGTGAAGGATGAAAGAAATAGTGTGGGGGCAGAGGATCCCTCCCCAACAGGCCATTGATGATTTTTGATAGCTTATGATGGTGTCATGGGTTTTCTTTGATGGTCCTATAGATACAGGCACTACATAGGCCTACGATGATACTTTTAGGCCCATGCTTTGATTTGATTGACAATACCAGTAGTGCCTGCAATAGTGAGAGGATGGGTCAGAGAACCCTAGATTGGACAATTCACCCAGTAGCTAAGACATCAGGGACAAGAAAAACAAGATGGAGGCATAGGGAACGATGAACATGACGAATAGGTCCCATCGCTAGTGTCATCTATTGGACAAAAGCCACCATTGTAGCCACACTAGTAGGCACCACAACCACCACTACTAGGCCCTAATCCTTGGGATGGGAAAATAGTAGCGTTGTAGGAACAAGTACAAACATTGATAGGGCAGTTGCAATAGGCCTAGGAACAAATTTAGACCTTGATTCAGGAGAGGGATTAGGCATGACAAGAGGTGGCACAGGAGTGCTAAATGAGATAGGATGCAGATCTAAAATTATCCTTGGAGTAGGGACAAAGATAGTAACTAGAGGTAGCAGTGCATCAGGCACAAAGGTAGGCCACAGTCCCAACGGAGATGTATGGCCAAGCTATGCAGGAGGCCTCATACTACAAGCTATTATATTACAAGGATGTGGCACAGGAGCACCGAGACCCAAATTCTTCCCACATTAGTTAGATTTCTCCCACTAGGATCCCATGTGTAGGTACATCAAGGAGAAAAACAAGGTCTCACCACCACAATCAAGGAAACCACCATAGGGACCTTGATGTTTGAGTTTTCACTTTCAATTTTTCATACTTGTTTCTGATTGTTTTACCAAATGTTGGGGGTGACAGTCATTTATTATGAGTGAATGTTTATTTTGGATGATCATTGAAGTGGGATGGATGGTTTTGGGTTTTTTGAATGTTCTTGGTGTTTTGAAATGTTTTGAGGCTATTTTTGGTATTTTCAAGATGTTTTATAAATGTTTTGATTTTCAAACATTCCAATGCTTTTGTTTTTTATGAGATTTTGACCAAGAACCTAACCTAAGGACCTATCCTAGGGGCCTCAAGGGCTGATCAAAGATTATCCTTGCCTACGTTATACACGTAGAGACCACATAGTTTTTCTAACAAAGACTCGTTTATTGATGAGATATGAACATATGTGGATTGTCAATTTATTTTGAAAAAATCCTAAAGGATTGACCTAATGTGTCTTAGGGGCACATCAATGATGGCCTTGCCTACATTCAAGCTCAGAGACCCGTAGTTCGACATGACTCTATTTTTGACTTTTTTTTGCCTTTTTGACCTATTTTTGGGTTTTTGACATGTTTAGGATTTTTTTGGTTTTTTAATTTTTTGAACTTTTTTTGGATTTTCTAATTTTAAAGAAGATTGCAAGAATATACGTGAATCCTATCCATTGCAGGTATAAGAACATGCCCCCAGTGTGGTGCAATAGACTACTCTCATATAGGTAGGAAAAACTGACCTTAGGAATGTGCCAAGTAGTTATAGGATGAAACATGATACAAACACAAGATCAAGCTATGATGCAGACATAGATGGGTGTAAGAAGGATTAATGGAATGTGATGTGTTAATGTGATGAAAAGTGATAGAAGGTGATGCAGAACAAGCCAAAGAATCCATGGTGGATGGAAAGTGATTTATTTACACAAGGTGCTTGATTGCTAGGTTTTCACCAAGGTACTTGCCTATAGCACCACTGAAGTGGTTTTCACTAGAGGACAATTTTTTCTTTACTGTTTTCAATCATTTTTCTAATTTTTTCTGATTTTTATGTTTTTTGATTTATTTTTTTAGATTTACACCTTACAAGCTTAGGCATAATTTTTTTTGAGATGGGAGCTATTGATAGGCTCCTGTAGAGGCTCACCTTTAGGTGTAGATAGCTGATATGCTCCTAATTTATAACTTGTAATGATGACAAAGGGTCCCAACCAATTAGGTTCAAATTTTCCCTTATTGTCTAGATTTGGAACATTCTTCTGATTCACTTTCAACATGAGCTCTCTGACTTGAAAGGACCGAATCTTTATCATCTTATTATAGCTTCGATTGAGATGATTCTAGTACACCTATAGATGGTTCAAAGCATCCATGCATTACTCATCTAGTAGTTCTAGCTTGTTCAATTGTGACACCTGATATTCTTTATTATTAATGAGATTCTATAATGATGTTCTTAAGGATGGGAGCTCGATCTCAATGGGAAGGATGGCTTCTGATCTGTAGACCAGGGAGAAAGGGGTTGCACCTGTAGGTGTGTAGATACTCATTCGGTAGGCCCATGTGGCGAGATTTAGTTGTAGGTGCCAATCACAACCAACATCACTGACTATTTTCTTTAGAATTTTCAAGATGGTTTTATTAGAAGCCTCAACTTGGCCTTTACCCTAGGGATAGTACGGGGTGGAGAAGTGATGTTGGATATTAAATTTTTTGCATGTCACAAACATCCTGGTTCTTGAAAGGTGTTCAATTATCTAAGATAAGGGTGGAAAATGAGGTAGTTTAGGATGAATTTGGAAATATACTTCCTTGTGATATAGGTCATTGGGATGGCCTCTACCCACTTTTTAAAGTACTCTATGGCGATGAAAATGAACTTGTGTCCATTAGATGAAGTGGGAGTGATTTTTCAATGAGGTTGAGCTCCCATTGTGAAAAAGGACAAGGTATTATAATCGGTTAGAGCTCCTGAGCTGGTGCATGGATGAGGTCCCCATGTTGTTGGCATTGTGAACATCTTTAGACATAATTGTGAGCTTCCTCCTCCATCGTAAGAAAATAATACCCAATCCTCAGTAGTTTCTTGGCCAAGGTCATACCACTAGAATGTGAACCATAAATACTATCGTGTACCTTGGTTAAATCAGTCAAAGCTTCCTCAAGGTTAAGGCATCGCAAAAGGGTTCCCTTGATAGTTCTATGATAAAGGGTATCACCTAAAATAACAAAACGAGACAACTACTTGATAAAGGTTCTCTTAAGGTTTGGTGTGATATCAATGGGGAGGAATCCTATTTTAAGGTAGGTGTGTATGTCATGGTACCAAAAGTCACTGAGACCAGTGATTTTACACACAAAATTAGATTTTGGGACCTTGAAAGCTGGTACGAGAAGCTGCTTTACCAAAAATTTGTGTTTATGGACGTTGTGTGGGATATCCAATAGTGATCTAATTGTTTCCATAGCGTCAACTGCTCTATTGTTGGCCATTGGTATTTGCTCAAATGTGATGTTGGTGAAGAATTCCTTGAGGCTTTCCACCAGTTTATTGTATGGGGTCAACTTGTCATCCTTTGTTTAGTATTCATTATTGACCTAGTTGATAATCAACTAAGAGTCTCCATAAACCTTTAGGGCCATGATTTTCCATTGTATTGCAATTCAGAGTCCTATGACTAGAGCCTCATACTTGACAATATTGTTGGTGCAAGGAAAAGACAACTTATATGAATTCGGTATGCAATATCCTTGTGGTGTGATGGATAAGACTCTTGCTCCTAACCCATTTTGTGTGTAAGACCCATCAAAATATACTTTCTAATGATATGCTGCACTTAGATTAAAGATTGAATCATTAAGAAATTTTAATATCAATGGGTTTTTTGAATATATAGGTGCTTTTGCTAGTTGATCTATAATTACCTATCCTTTGATGGCTTTTCATTCTACATACTCAATGTTGTATTCTATTAAGATCATAACCCACTTAGCCATTCACCCTGTGAGTGTTTCTTTAGAAAGTAGATACTCGAGAGGATCTATTTTGGAGATGAGTTTTATTTGATGAGCCAACATACAGTGCCTGAATTTTTGTGTAGGAAACACTATTGCTAGGAAATCCTTCTCAATGAATGTGTAATTCAACTCGTGTCCCACCATGGTTCTATTGATATAGTAAATGATTCTCTCTTTTCTTGTTTCCTCATGCTGAGCTAATAGAGCAACAAGGGTTGCTGCTGTTGTTGATATGTAGAGTATCAATGTCTTGCTTTGGATCAGTGGCATGAGGACTAGTGGTGTCAACAAGTATTCTTTGATTTTATTGAATGCCTAATCACATTTTTTGTCCCACTTGTATGCTACCCCCTTGTGGAGTTGATGAGAATATGGAATAGCCTTATCTGCTAACTATGCTATGAATTGACGAATGGATTGGAGCCTTCCCTACAAACCCCTTAACTACT
>VDFB02196786.1:0-11660 GCA_007258455.2 Sequoia sempervirens
AAACATGCTTGGATCAAGAAGCTAATAGATGCTTATGGAGCAGAAATTTTTCTTCTTCAGGAAATGAAAACTTTAGAGGACACATTTGAATCATCAATAAATAAATGGGCTCATTGGGAATCAACACATTCACCAACTCAAGGGGCATCTAGAGGGCTAGTAATCTTGTGAAATCCAAAGTCGGCAATTATTCAATCTCAAAAAAATGAGAATTTTTGGCAACTTGTTAAGGTGACAAATTTTGATCTGCACTTTTGGATTATGAATGTCTATGTCCCTACTTCTACTTTGGACAAAAAGAAACTTTGGGATGAAATTACAAGACAAATAGGTTTGATCCATACAGAGAAAATTGTGTTAGCAGGGTACTTTAATGCAATCAATTCTCTATAGGAAAAGAGTGGATGAATAATTCCACCACCAAAGGTGATGTCAGATTTCAACCAGTTTATAGCATCTAATGCTTTACGGGATATCCAACCAGCTACAAAAAAATACACTTGGACCAATAAAAGGAAAGGATTCCTCCAAATAGCAGAAGGATAGATAGGATTTTGGTGTCCTCAAACTGACTTTCTTCCTCGCATAACCTAAATTCATAAATTTTTCCATATCTAGGATCAGATCATTATGTAATCTATATGAGTATATCAAATATATCTACTTCAAGGGTAAACTCTTCTTAAAAAATTGAAAGCATGTGGTTCAAGAACCCTCAATTCATGGATCTCTTAAAACAATGGTGAGTTAATGCTGCAATATAAGATGTTCCAATTTCACAAAAAGTTGATTTATGTAAAACATCAAATAAGAATCTAGAACAAGCAAGTTTTAAAAAATATTTTTCAACAGAAGGATATAGTTATCAAAGAATTAACAATAGTCCATCAGAATGTAATTCAAAATGGATTGGATGTTGATCTTCATTTAAAAAAATATATTTTACATGAGGAATAGGAGGAGTTATGTTCCCGAGAAGGGGTCTATTGGAGACAAAATTCTTAAGAATTATGGCTAAAAGAGGGAGACTATAACCTGAAATGTTTTCATGCTTCTACATAGATCAAAAAGATAACAAAATCAATTCAATCAATTTAGGAGATTGGATTTAAAAAGAAGAGGGAATAAGAAATGAAGGTGTGAAGTTTTTCTCACAACTATTATCTAGCCCGTCAAGTACAGATGTTAAAAGAATTAGTGATCAACCTGAATTATTGAATACAATTCCACATCTTATCAATAATGATGAAAATAACTTGCTCATGAGACCTTTCACCTTGGAAGAGTTGAAAAATGTAGTCTTCTCACTTTTTCCTAAAAAGAATCTTGGTCTTGATGGTTTCACAACCTTTTTTTTTTAAATGTTGGGATTTCTTATGTTTTGAGCTTCTATGGGTGTTAGAAGAATCTAGAAGAACTAGAACCATGTTTAGGAAATTTAATGTAACTAATATTGCAGTTCTACCAAAGGTCAAGGAGCCTAAAATATTTTTGGAGTTTAGGCCTATCTCATTATGCAATACAATCTACAAAATATTCACCAGGGAAATCTATTTAAGATTGTAACTACTCATACCAAAGATTGTTTCTTACGAACAAGGGGTTTTTCTCCCTAGAAGGGAAACTTATGAAGGGGAAATCATTGCACATGAAATGTTACACACAATATCATTGTCAAAGATGTCATCCTTCATTGCCAAGTTAGACATGATGAAAGCCTACAATAAAGTAGATTGGAAATTTCTTAATAAGGTCTTGTCAAAATTTTGGTTTTTCTCTCAATGGAAAAGCATGGTAATGTCCTATTTATCAGGTGCCAATTTTTTAATGATTATAAACAAAAGTCCAATTGGCTTTTTCAGTTCCACACAAGGGGTCAGGAAAGGAGATCCACTATTACCATTTCTCTTCATCATAATGGTAGAAGCCTTAAGAAGATATATTTTACTAAAGCATAATCAACACTTATGGCAAGGAGTACAAATAGAAAACTCAAAGAATCTTGGTCACCCATTCTCTCTTTGTAGAAAATACTCTTTTGTCCAAAAAATCAACACTATCGGAAGCTAAATAGGCCAAAGAGGTTTTGGACAAATATTCCTTAGCATCTGGACAAAAAATTAATCTAGCAAAGTCCAAGATTTACATCTTAAATACTATTGATGACCTAAAGAAGAAAATAGTGAGGATCCTAGGATTTCAAGAAGTGGAATTGTCTTGTACTTACCTAGAGATCCCCTTTTTAAAAGGATCAAACAAAGCTCATTATTGGGACAAAGTAATTAATAGACTTAAGGCATAAATTTTAATATGGAAATCCTGATGGTTATCACTGTCAAGAAGAATCCTTCTCATTAAATTAGTGTTAGCATCTATTCCTAACTATTTCTTAGCTGTTCTAAAAGCTACTACATCTATCATTAAATAAATTGAAAAGATAGAAATTTTCTTTGGAAAGGTAGCATTGACAATCACAAAAAAATTCCCTTGATCTCATTAGAAGACCTGGGTAGAGGAAAGAAACAAGGTGGGGCCAAAGTTCAAAATCTTTTATGGAGAAATATGCATTTGGGGCTAAGTTGGCATGGAAAATGTACTCTAACCCAAAGGCCAAATGGACTAGAATAATGCAAGCCAAGTACCTAGATAATGATACCCCAGGAAGAATCTTAATAGTGGCAGACCCTCCAAAGGGTTCTACTATTTGGAATTTCATCTCGAATAGTAGAAATATGATCATGAAGTTCTCATCTTGGAAGGTAAATGATGGGAAAAGTGTAAATTTTTGGGTAGACTCTTGGAATAGAAAACCACCACAATAAGACAACCAAGACTTACATAAGATAAGAAAAATCCTATGTCAAGCTTGGGGTGAAAATTTGTTAGACTATGTTTAGTCATTAAATTCCTATTCTAGGAAAGTAGAGTGGAAAATTCCATCAACCAACCTAGTCACTCCTTAGTAGTTTGACCTTTTCTCTAACATTATGAAGGAAAGAATAGTGTCTTTAACTACAAAGCCAGACAAAATAATATGGGAAACCTCTAAAGATGGATCATACTCTGTGAAGGAAGGATATGCAATTCTAAGCAAGTTTAAAAATAATTCACAACCTCAACATGCATTTAGTTTATGTTGGACCAATAAAGTATTGCCAAAAGTGGGAAGCTTTACTTGGATTGATTTGCAAAAAAGTATTCTAATGAGTGACCACTTGGTCAAACTAAAGATTTCAAATCCATTCAAATGCCCCCTATATAAAGAAGAGTTTGAAACAATTGATCATTTGCTTCTACAATGTAATTTTTCCAATCAGTGTTGGAATTTTATTAAGAACAAGCTAAATCTCTATAATCCCCTTCCAAACACACTTTGGGATCTCTTTCAAAGGCATTATTTACCCACTGACAGGAGACACTGAGAAGATAATTTATTGACACACACCACTGCCCAATGACACCACCACACAGAGTTGTTTTGGTAGCCTCTACAATTCACTTAAAATAAGGCACAGATAACTCTGCAAAAGCAAAATCATTATTATTGGGCCTAGAATTGGAGTTATAGTTGGCAATCTCAAATTTTCATTTAGAAGGTGATTCAATGATAGTTATAAATGCATATAGAGAAAGAAAGGTTCAAAATTGGAATTTAATATATATTCTACTTAAAGCGTGTGCATTGCTAGATAAATTTAATGCTTCAATAATCTCTCATACTTACAAACAAGGCAATAAAGTAGCTAATTTTCTTGTAAACCTGGGTAGTGAGGCTAAGGAGATCATAGTTTTACATGACATAAATTAGTTAAGAGCTTATCTGCAATAGATTGATTTGATAAATCAAGAGGCTAACAAAAATCACTTAGTTGTTTGAAGTAAATTTATTACTACTTCAAAACAGGGGAATGCTAGGGAGATTTATTGATCATGGTCAATTGTGTCTATTCAAATATACCTTCCACCAAAATTTGGGACACATAATTTCTTTTTCTTAAATCATGATTGATAAGTGCTAATGGAAAATGTGCCTCACACATTTCAAGATACAAAATGATTCCCATACATTAAGTTATACTTTTCATTTACCAAGAAGTATCAAATCATGATTGTGGGCTATCCAGTTTTGTGTGACCATTTCATTTGGATGGAAAGTTTAAAGAGTAATTATGCATTCATTACAAAATAGTATTGGGCTTGACATCATCAAAGCCATCATGGAAATGCCATGAGACCAAACAAATAGATGCTTGTTCATCTCCTTTAATTCCTCTAATGTGAAGTTTATATGCAGGTACATATATTCCTTCATCAAATGTGCAAATTAAAATAACCCTGTAGTAGAAATGACCTCACATGAGTTGAACAGAGGCAAAATTATCATCAAATTTTGGGCTATGCTTCATATGGAAGTAGTTAATAAAGGTAACTTTCTTTTAAATAGTGGATATACTGAGCTATTTTTTGTCAAACACATTGTCATTTTCTCAAGAGGTTTCTGGAAAACAAAGAGCCAAGCTATCTACATGCAAAGAAGCTTAAAAATATTAACACAACCATGGAATTTTAGAGTGCCCTATTTAGTAAAACAATGAGAGCATCTATTTGAGGATCATCTCTCCCATGTGGACCTATCTTTAATATTTTATGTATCTTTTCCTAAGGTGGAGGAGGTAGTAAGGTTGATTTTGGGTGTGAAAGTTTCTAGCCCATGAGCCAGGAGGATAATATACCCATCATAGGTTCTTTTAGTGTTTCTCTCAAACACCCTGGATTTCTTTCAATCTCTAGAAAAGATTAAAAAAATAGTGTTAAAGTTTGTTATAACCCATTTAATTGATAGGAATGCATTGTTAAAATTGGTACAAGAATACAATTTTTTCACTGGGGATGGGTATGTAGGGGGTGTTTTCCCAAGGGAATATCTCAAAACTAAATAGGGGTTTGATGAAATTTTTGAAGCGGTTAGAATAGCATTGTAGTGTAGAAATGATAGTGTGTTGTTGAAAACCCTAAGAAAGAATTGTAGGTGCTTGTGTCCTACATGTCATTTGATTTTAAAGAGAAATATTATACAATTTCCCTTCTATGTGAGTACAAGCCCAATATGCATATTGTTCCCCCTGATAAACTTAAGGTAGAGGAAGTTCAACCTGAGCTAGTTGCCATTAAGGAGGAAGTGATGCCAGGCCAAAATTTTCCCAACCCTACTATGCGAGAGCATCAAAGTTACAATGTAAGGTTTTTTCCAAGGTAAAATAGTGTGGAGGAGCCGATAATGGGATTTAACATTTTTGCAAATGATTTGGGTCTTCATGGAATTCTAGATGCATAGGATGAAAACTTCATGCAAGGTGGTGAACAAATAGATGAATAAAGTTTGTTTTAGTTTCATTTTTTGTGATACTTTTTGCTAGTTTAGGATTATGGGTATTAAATTTATCAGCATTGTAATGTATGTAGTTGCTAATTTTTTATGGGAAAATTGTTCAAAAAAACACTATTTTAATGTTCATGTAAAATCAGTATACATATTTTATTACTACGATAAATTGATAGGATTTTGAGGGTTCCTAGTAATTGAGATGATTTTGTACCAATTTTGTAACTTCTCAAGCTATAACCAGAGGTTTTCTTCTTGGTTCATTCCTGCCAGTATGCTCACCTGGATCAAGATTTGTAAATTATATTTATATTTATATTAATATATTATAGTGGCCTACCACTTTTATCAAATATATATATATATATATATATATATATATATATATATATATATATATATATATATATATATATATATATATATATATATATATATATATATATTCTCTCTATATGTGTGATTATAGATCTAGGAGTTTTGAGGTTGAAGATACTTTGAAGACTAAATTTCAAGATTGAAGAAAGTTGTCAAGTTGTCAATAAGTTGCCATATTCATAAAAAGTCACCTATAGGCTAGAATGTAAGCTTTCAGACTCAGATTTGGTAGGAGAGAAGCTATAGTAAATCACTAGAAAATACCTGAGTTTTAGCCAAACCCTAATATTGGGACTAAATCACCACTTTGGGTGTATGAGTCCTAGTATAACATTTTTTCCAGTTTTTGAATGATCCATATTATTTAAAGAGAGATTCTAGTTCCTACCCAAAAAGCTTAGAATAGGACTAAATCATCCATTCTAGTGTATGACTCCTAGTGAGATTCAAATAGCATAATTTCAAGGTTTTGGAACTTGTTTTGACCACATCTTTATTCTAGGTACCATTTTGTATCTTCCTTTTTAGTTATTTCTCTTCAAGTTTGATTTTATAGGTCATTTAATTAGATTTGTATAGTACTTTCATCTATTTCTTTGTAAGGAATTGCTTAGTGGTGAACCCCCTTTATTAATCACACCCAAGGAGACCTTATATCAATGTTTTCCCCTCATTACATCATTAGGTTGAGATTTATGGGGCTTCCTTGAATGAACTAGAGTGAAATAGGTACTTATCCCTAGTCCATCTCTCAAGAGGTGGAACCCTATTACCTTGTGTTCATTTTGGTGAACCTAACCTTAAAACCCTTTATTTATTAATTTGGAGTGCATTGAAGTCCTATATTTAGCTTACATTAACTTATCATTTGATATTGCATTAGTTAATTTATATTTAGGGATTCTAAATCTTGCATTAGTAAAAGTGCATATAAGTTACATTTTTGCATCTCAAATCATTCAACTTTACCAAAATTTTGCAATCAGAAATAGTCAAGTTAATATACAAGCTAGAAACCTTAGAATCAACTTAGAATTTACTGAATTTGGTGCAAAAACCCTAATTGGGACTCATTTTCCCATCTGGGTGATTTATTCCCTATATAGGTATTTTTCTCATATTTTTGGGAATAATGTGATGTATGTTTTTCACTATTTCAACCCTCCAAAAGCCTTAACTCGAACTTATATGCTGCTCTAGGTCATTTAGTCCCAAATCAAAACTAAAACTATCTTTTATAACATTAAAATCATCATTTTTGTACTTTTGTTTGTTATCATCAAATAACTATTTTAGTTTTTTGATCTTCTATTTCATTCATTTCATTAGATCTAGCTTAATTTTGTTCATTTATTGCATTTCTTAGTTTCAAATTTACATTTATAACACTTCAATTTTAGATGGTTGCATAGTCTAATCAATAAATTACCTTGTTTAGAATCTGAAAATTATATTTACACATTTCATTCTAGGTCATTACATTGCATGTTAAATCTCTTTCCATTTTGAGTTTTTATAATTCCGATGTATAAAATTGGACCCTCTTGAAAAAAGAGAAAATTTCATGCCTAATTAGACCCACTTTTGAGTACCCATGCATCACTTATCCTTCAAAACAACATTTATAGGCCCCTAAGACCCAATATTTTTTATCTAGAGGCCCATTTCACTTAAAAATCACTTAAATCCTGACAAAAAACACTCAATTCATCTATATCCCATAAACCAACCTTCAAAAACCATTGGTGGGACCCACTCACCAAGGTTGGTGAATGAGTCCCTTTTGAGGGAAATTTCAATTTTGAGCGGGAATTCAATTAATTAAACTTAATTTTTCAGTGAATGTCAGCCTCTTAGGTCTAAATAATGGGAAAGTTAGGTGTTGTTGCTTATAAATACTCATTTGAAGTCATTTTACACATCTTTTAGTCATTTTACAAAAGCAATTTCTAAATTCAAGTCTTCCACAATAAGTTTAATTAGCAAAGTTGAAGTTTTTGGGTAGCAAACTAGGGTTTTTGTACGTCTTGAAGCTCACTTTTTGGATCAAAGTTCAACATTGCAAAGAGTTGATAATGGATTCCTATGGTGAATCATGGAGAAATCTAGGTTGAGGAGATGCAGCTAGCCATCGATTCACACCTAAACACTTGTTTTCAAAGTGATTCCATCTTCCATTTATTCTCTATCTTCATATTAAGGTTTACTTTTCATTTATGTTCCATTTGCATGTCATTTTGTCTTCATTTTTTTATGTGTTGTGAGATTTCTAGGGTTGATATCTTGCATCATTCAAATCACACTTACATTTCTTATTCTTGCACAATACAATAGGGTTTTTGACATATCATACTTTCCAAGTCTTTAACACATCTAAGGCTAGGGTTTTATTTAGATTTTTCTCCATTCAAGATTTAGTTACCCAACTAGGGGTTTGACCAAGGAAAAACCCCCATTAGAAAAACAATTTTAAGCTATTTTGCTGGAATTTTCTGAGATCTCGATACTACTTTCCATTAAAAAGTGTTGTATAGGTGTGAAGGAGTAGAATAGAAACTTGAATTTACAAAAAATTGAAAGTGGAATGATTCACAATGCATGTTGAAAGAGCCCCTTCGGAGGTGCCATTTTGAGTTATATGTAGATCCAGACACCTTGTTAGCAGAAAATAACTTCTATGTAGAAAAACCCTTTAACCTCAAACTGATTCACCTAGGGTGACGAATGAGTCCCAATCAACTCAAAATTAGATTTTTTAGATTTCCATATTGCTTTCTAGTCCTCTTAAACTTCTCAAGTGCACACATTCTAAGATTTAGCTTTCTTTTTAGTTTAATTTGCATTTTCATTCATCATTTTAAGCCTTTTGCAAACATCATTATGTTTTCAAGCATTGCATATTTCTTAGGTTTTTCATTCATAATCAACCAATTACTTAGCTTAGTTGCATTTAGATCATCTCATTTAACCTTAATAACATCATACACATCTTAATTTGAGTGAACCACATTGATTTTTCATGAGTTTTATCTCTCATTTTAGGTGAAACATCCTAAGAGTGCAAGAGTAGCTTGTAAGCCTCACGCCCAAAAATCTATGGTTCATTTGGTGAACCTACATATTAAACATCATATCATTCTAATTTACATTTATATTAGCATCCTAGGAGTTAATTGCATTATCTTTTGCATTGCTTTTGCATCCTAGGGCTTCTTAAAGTTGCATTAGTGAAAGTATCATTTAGAGTTCATTATTGCATCTTATGTCATTACTTCATTTCAAAATTTTACATTATTAGTCTCTATTTGCATTGTATAGACTTGAAAAACATTCAAAAAAGTCAAAAATCAGAAAAAAATACCTAAAAATACCTCCCCTGGGACTCATTCTCCACCTAGGACGAATCAATCCCACTGCAATTTTTGCGTCAGTGTTTGCAAAATTCAGTTTATTTCTTTGTGTATTTATGTTTCATGTAGTTTCTTTGGCTATAGTTTAGTTATTTTTTGTTTCATTAGCATACAAATCATTTTCTTTCATTGCATTTATGGATAGTCTTAGATTTTTGCAACTTTCCTTTTTAGTATTTGTTCCTAGTTCTTTTAGATCAAATTCATCAATACATAAAAACACAAAAAATGAAACATCAAAACAACCTTTCAAATAAATGATTCAAATTAGAAACACCATCTCATCCAAGCCCCTTAGTAGTGATGATGTATATAAGTTAGATGAAGTTCTTCAAGACTTCTTCTCACTCACTTCATCCTTTAACGCTTACAATGAGAAACCTAAACCACTTAATGATAACATATCCCTCAAACCTTTTGGTTGTGATGACTTTGACCTGTTAGATGAAACCCTTCAGGACTTCATCCCACATAAGTCATCCACTAAGGTTTTTTGTGACAAACCCACAATAATGAACATTAACACCTTTGATATTTAATAGTTTAAACCAATTGATGATAGCTTACCCGTCACACCTTTTAGTTATAATGACTTGGACTTGTTATATGACTCCCTTCAGGATTTCATCTCACTCAAATCATCCACTACGGTTTGTTGTGAGAAGTATAAAACTAAAGTTGTTAATGTGATTAAAATTTAACTAATTCTTTACCCACCCTCACATAAACTTCATCCTTCCAATAAACCTAAGTACACTCTTTACCCACCTAAAACCAATGTGTTGCAACAATCAAGTAATGTGACTATTGCTCATACATATAATACCCAAAATAATCTGCAATCACTGAAACCAACCCCACCCTCTTTACCTTTACCCAATCGACCTAGTGCTCCTAGTTTCCTCCCATGCACAAAGGAGTATGATCTTGTTGAACAATTAAAGAATAGTCCTACAAATATTTCCTTTTGGGATTTACTTCAAAACTCACCAAATTACCACACTATTCTTCAAACAGCCTTGCAACAAATTGTAGTTCCTCCTATTACAACTTTGAATGATGTGGTAGCTTTAATCCATATCACAAATCTAGACATTACTTTCCATCAATATGAGCTCCCTCCTTTAGAGTTGTGAAAAAAAAATGAAGCCTTTATGATAATTACTCAATTCAATTGCATAGGTATCAAAAGAAACCTTATTGATAATGGTTCCACCCTTAATCTGTGTAGCGTGAATCTCCTTGATAGATTTCCCATTGATAAGTCACAAATAATACTTGATTCTATATCCATTCAAGGATTTGACAATACAACAAAGCAACCACTTGGTATAACCACTTTACCTA
This sequence comes from Sequoia sempervirens, assembly GCA_007258455.2. Classification (NCBI taxonomy): domain Eukaryota; kingdom Viridiplantae; phylum Streptophyta; class Pinopsida; order Cupressales; family Cupressaceae; genus Sequoia; species Sequoia sempervirens. The sequence goes on from VDFB02196786.1 coordinate 10,519, forward strand.
TTATGGTTGGGGTGGCTACTTTGCAAACTCCTATTCATGTCATTCCTTGTGGTCTTTTGTATAATCCTCTTTTAGGAAGACCATGGATTCATGAGATGAATGTAGTGTCTTCAACCATTCATTTTATCATGAAATATGTCTATAGCAATCACATTTATTAAGTTTAAATAGACCCTAAGCCTAAAAGTTGCTTGGACATTTAAAAAGGAGCTACAAGTCCTTTGAAAAAATTAATTTCAACATCCAATATAGACCCTTTTAACATTAAACAAAATGATGAGAAATTAGTATCTAAATTATTCGATGATGATTAGGGATCCTTAGAACTCACACCTTCATTTATGGAAAAATACATAATCAAAAAAAAAAAAATGGTAATCATGAACAACCAACCATCATGTCCACTCAAAATTATGAACAATCTTTTGAAACATCTATCTCTTCTACTTTGGAATAAAATGCAACATACACAAATTTTTTTGATGAGATAGATTATTAATCCCACCCTAATCTGAAAGAAATGGGAAAGGAGCTTTTATGGAAAAGGCTATGAACTTGTGGAAATAATTGGGATATAGTTACAATTTTTGGATGAACAAAAATTAGAAATACCCATCAAAAATTTAAATGGTTTACCTTCTAATGACCTTCTAATGAAGGGGATTCAAATGAACCACCCACTTCTAATGAACCCCCACCTTCGAATGAACCCCCTTCTAATGAAGGGGGTTCAAATGAACCCCTTTCATTAGAAGGGGGGTTCTAATGAACCCCCTTTTTTCACCTTCCCCTCCACCATTTCAAAATTTATGCATTTTTTTTACTATCGAAGCTTGGGAAGGAGGTGCAAATGGAGTCAACTTGATAAACCAAGTCGGATGATTGTAATGATCAAAACATGCTTTCCAACAACTATAAATTTAATATATTTTGTTTTTATTTTATATTTTAGTTTTTAGTTTTACTGTACATAGGTTTTTCACTGAACATCAAGTTTGATGAAAAATCATTGTGGAAAAATAGTAAATTTGAGGGAAAAAAATTGAAAAATATATACGCACTAGGTATTGATGTCCTTGTTCCAACAAAAAAGGAAAAAATTAATTTCAATAAATACCAAAAAAGTTATGCAAGCCGAAGTG
>VDFB02196787.1:0-12983 GCA_007258455.2 Sequoia sempervirens
TGTAGCTCATCTGCTGAGGCATTTTTCTTGTAGTATTTGCTGCTAGATCTTTGCTGTTTGGAAAAATGTTATTGTCAGAATCACTGTCTAGTCCATACTATTGCATCAATGAAAGAAGGAAGATCCTTCTATGCTATATTTTTATAAATTTTTAATCTATGGCCATTAACTAATAATGAAAAATAAACTACATCAATTTTTTACAACTTGAATGCTCTATTTGGGAAAACTTGTATTTCATATGGTCTTAACCACCTTTTTTGTAGCTTCCCCTTATAATATTTATACCTTGAGTCATATAGAAAATCCCAATCTCCCACACTGAACTCCTTTGTTTTGATAAACTGATCATGCCATTTGACTCTCTATTTTGGAACAATCTTAGTGTGGCACATAGCTTCCATCCTTATCTCATCTAATCCATTCAGATTGTGTAATATTTATTTTTTGCTACTATCAAGTCCATATCTAGTTCAACTGTTGTCCTGAGTGTTTTGTATTCATCACAATGGATAGTATTGTTGTTTTTCCATACACCAACTCATATGCTATAAATCCTATTATAGTCTTCCAAGTTGTCCTATAGGCCCATACTACCTCAGGAAACTTGGCTGCCCAATCTTTCTTGTGAATCTACACTATTTTGTTCAAGATATTTTCAATCTCCCTATTTGTTACTTCCACTTTCCAATTGGCTTGAGGGTGATAGGGTGTTGATTTCCTATGCCTTATTTCATATTCTTGGGCCAATTTGGTAATCAACTTTGATGTGAAATTGGAACCCTAATCTATTACAATTTCTATTGGCACTCCATACCTTGTAAATATGTCTTCATATAGGAATTTGGCCATATTTCCATCCCTATAAAATTGCAATGCTTTGACTATGATCCACTTTGTTAGATAATCTATGCAAACTAAGATATACTCCTTTTTATTTGATGTTGATGATATTGGGACAATGAAGTATAGCCCCCATTTGTCAAATGGTGCTAGTGCCAATTGAGGTTGCAAAGACATATCATCTATTTTAGTTGGTCTACCCATTCTCTGACACCTATCACAACTCCTTGTATATTTCACTAAATCCTTATGAAGAGTTGGCCAGTAATAGCCAATGGTCAGAATCTCGAGTGTTGTCCTATTTGCTGCAAAGTGTCCCCCACAAGGTTCATCATGATATGCTTTGAGGATATCAAAGACCTCATCCTCTCTTATGCATCTACTCATAATGTTTTTTGGACCTGTATAAAATAAGTAACCAGCTACCCAAGAGTAGGAAATTTTTTTGTGTACCAATTGTCTCTTTTCTCTAGAGGAGAAATGAGGTGGTATTTATCTCGCCACTAGATAATTACCAATATCAAAAAACAAAGGTGTGTTTAGAGTTAGAGAAAATAAATTCTCATCTAGAAAAGAATCATCAAAAACATTTTCTGCTAATTGAGTTGGTAGTTTAGATTGAAAATTTTCCGCCACATTTTATTTTCTAGGCTTATCCACTATGGTGATGTCAAATTCTTGTAGTAATAACAACCATTTGATAAGTCTACCACCAACCATAGGTTTATTCATTAAATGACTTATTGCAATGTGATTAGTGTGAGTGAAGATTGCATACCTTGTGATATAGTTCCTAAACTTGTTAATTGCATAGTCAATTGCTAATATCCCTTTTTCTGTGACTATGTAGTTGAGTTCTAACCCTTGTAAGTTCTTTCTAATGTAGTATATGGCACACTCCTTATTACCTTATTTTTGTCCAAGTATTGCTCCTATATCAAAGTCAGAAGAATCTATGTTTATGTAGAAAGAAAAAGTCCAGTTTAGTCCTCTTAAGGTAGGTGCTTTAGGAAATGTTGTCTTGAGTGCTTCAAAAGAGTGTTGACATTATATCATCCACTTAAATTCTATATCCTTTGTGAGTAGAACAAATAAAGGGGCTGCAATTTTTCTAAAGTCCTGAATAAATCTTCTATAGTAGCTAGCATGTCCTAAAAAACTCTTGACATCTCTTTGTTTTTGTGGCATAGGGAGTGTGGATATTATCTCAATCTTATTTAGATTCACATGAATCCCTTCACTTGATAAATTTCCTAGCACAATCCCTTGGGTCATCACTGAAAACATTTGTCATGACTTCTAGGATAGATTGTGTTCTCGGGACACCCTTTATCCTTTTATTTTAAGAGTTAAGTGTTTCCATCACATGTTTCTCCATAAAGGAAATCATCCAATGTAGATTCATGGTCATTCGCAAAATCTAGAGAATATACTCACCACTTCCCTTTGGAAAGTGGTCGGAGTACTACACATCCCAAAAGAAGAAAAAAATATGCTACAGCCCTGCTGGCATGCAAATTTGGTTTCCATCCTATCCTTCCTGAGTTGGCCCTGAATTTGGTTATAAATCCACCAACCATCTAGAAAGGAGAAGTACTTCTTACCTGCTAGGGAGTCAATACTTGATTGATGAAAGGTAGTAGAAAGTTGTCTTTTCTAGTAGTTATATTTAATTATCTATAATCCAAATACACTCTCCATTTCCCTTCTTTCTTTGGGAAAATAACTAGAGGTGAAACCTATTGAATGTTATAAATAGGGTAAATGAAACCTGTATCAAGCAATTTTTGTAATTGAGTTTTGATTGTCTCTTAGTGCAGGGTTCTTTCTCCTTTGGGGTTGTCTTATTGGATTAAAACCATCATTAATGTATATTTTGAGAATTCACAGATCTAGATCAACCCCCTTCATGTCATGGTAATCCCTTGCAAAGGGTATTGTGTGTGCCTTCAACACAATGGTTAGGGATGTCTGTTGTTCAATAGTTAATTCACTGCTAACATTTAACATTTTACCTAGAATGATTTACAATGTCTTGGATGTTGTTTATATAGATGAAAGGTCAAGTCCTACTATGTATGGGACACATTGTTGTGGTAGAAAAGAATGAAAAAGTTGGGATATTGATTATGATGAACTAGCAATTATAATATCTCATGGCCAGTTTAGTAGCAATAGTAGCATCAAAGATCTCATGGTCTCATCGTGGGAAAGGTTTGAATGGTCATTTTCCTAGGCATCATAGTGGAGGTGTGGTTATAGATCTACAATTTAATCATACCACTTAGGCATGACCAACATAAATAATCCCACCTAGTTCTAGTAGGGGAGTTATCACCAGTCTTGGGCATCATTAGCAGGTTGTGGACAAGATAGAGGACCATGTTACTCTTATGGCTAGCATGGTTATTATGTCAAGTATTATACTTAGAGGTTATCAATAAGGAGTTGTCAAAGGTAGGAAGTTTTAGAGCCTATAATAGGGGATGTTGGGAGATCTTATAGAGCATTTGTGGTGGTTGATAACTATCAAGCTGAGCATCAAGGCAACGTTGTCGAGTCATGAGGTGTGTTAGATGGAGTTCATGTATCTTTTTTATTTGATTATGGTGCTTTGGGTTCCTTTATTTACCCATCCCTTGTGGAGAAATGTAGGCTTGCGACAGTGAGGTAGAGTAGAAGTTTGCAAACTGAGGTAGCCATTGGTGCTAAGGTGGTAGTTGACTCTCTTGTGTGTGGTTGTGTATTAGAGTTAGGTGCCATCACCACCACAATGGACATACGAATCCTACCTTTAGTGTCTTATGGGATCATCTTAGGAATGGATTGGTTAGAGGAACATTAGGAATGTATTTATTTTCAACATAAGTCAATCAAGTGTGGATGATCTTAGTGAGAGAGTAGAGATTATTGAGGTCCAAAGACCCATTTCTCTTTGCATGATTTCAGCTAAGTAGCTAAAACAGAGTATGTGACAGGGATGTCAAATGTTTTCTATCTTAGTGAGTCATCTTGTTGAGGGTGAGTGTCAAGAGGTGACTCTTGATGATCATCTTCTTCTCAGAGAGTATGCAGATGTGTTTTTGAGTGACATTCTAGGTATTCCACCTAAGTGAGATATATATTTTCAAATAGATCTCATACCTGGGGTAGAACCTATCTCTCAAGAACCTTATCACATGACCACTCATGAGCTTAGTGAGCTTAATTTATGGTTAGAGAATTTATTAGAGAAGGGAAACATTTGTCCTAGTGTTTCCCCTTAGGGAGCACCAGTCATATTCATGAAGAAGAAGGATGGGTCTCTTTGTTTGTGTATCAATTATCGACAATTGAATAAGGTGATAGCGAGGAACTGATATCCCTTACCCAAGATCAATGATTTTTTTTATCAGATGAGGGGAGCCAAGGTGTTCTCAAAAATTGATCTTAAGTCAGAATACCATCAACTTTGTATCCATGAGGCTATCATTCATCAGACAATATTTCATACTTGTTATGGACATAATGAGTTCATGATGGTTCCATTCGGGTTGATGAATTCACCTTTTGTATTTATGAGTTTGGTGAAAGAGGTGTTCTACACTTATCTAGATTGGTTTTTCATTGTTTTCCTTGATGATATTCTTATTTAGTTGAGGAATATGGAGAAACATTAGGTCCACTTGCATCAGGTTTTGCAATGTTTGTGCAACCATCAACTTTATAACAACTTGGTGAAGTGTGAATTCTTCCAGAGTGAGGTGAGGTACTTGGGCTATGAGAAGGGGAATGTTGTTGTGGATTAATTGAGTAGGAGGAGACATGAGATATCAATGTTGACCCTTGGTACTGATTTGAGGGGTCGTATTCTTGAGGAACTTCCTAGTCATACTTGGTATTAGGAGGTGAGAGTAGAGATAGAGTTTGAGAGAGCCCTGGGTTTACCACCTACCTGAGCCTGATGGACATTGCAACATCTCGGTCATATTTCATGTTTCCAATTCTAGAGATCCTCATTTGGTGATCTTGTCCGGGAGGTACGCCATGCTCCATATTCAAATACCATCCCTCGACATCGCTAAGATGCGTCGACTCCACAGCTTGTATCATTGGGAGGGGGTGAGAAGGATATTTTTGGATTTTATGGCTAATTCATTGAGGTCAAATGGGTTGGTTAATGCATTACATCAACATCCTGCCGTCTTGTGGTAATGTCATTTTGAGAGGAAGTGGATATGATCTTCCTTGATTTTACCGCGGGTTTCCGCCATGTCTTCTACCAATAAGGATGCTACTGGGCTGGTGACGCATGGATAAGCCGTCTGCTCTCCCATTTCCACCTTAAGGATATCTTCATTTAGTTGCACAGTGGTACATGTGTTCATGGATAGGGATTTCATGTACTCTGCATAGGATTCCTCATAGGATCATTTCCAGATTGAGATCTAATGTTCAAGATCCGGACATGGCCTCCTTAGAACATACATTTGGGGCCCAACTTAAGTTTAGCTCCACCTATCATTTAGAGATAGATGCTTAGACAGAGAGAGTGAACTAGGTTCTTGAGGACATGCTTCACATGTACGTGATGGATCAACAGTCAAAGTGGGAGGACTATTTGTACCTTATAGAGTTTTCCTATAATAATAGGTACCAAAGTTCTCTTGGCATGCCACCTTTTCAAGCCTTACATGGTCAACCTTTCTACACTCCCTTGAGTTGGGATCATTTGGACGATTATGTTGTCTTGGGTCCCGAGATGCTTCAGGACATAGAGGAGTAGGTTGTTTAGATTAGGGATCACTTGGTGACAACCAAGGACCATTAGAAGAAGTATGCCAATTCTTGTAGATTGGATCGACACTTTGGAAGAGTCTTATTTGTTATGCAAAAGGATCTAAGATTGCAACATAGTTTGTTGGACCTTTTGATATCCTTAAGAGGATTGGTATTGTTTCCTATCATCCCTCCTTGACACCTAGCCTATCACACATCCATGATGTATTCCATTTTAGTTCCAGCTAGTATATTTAGGACATGACCCATGTTCTTGATTGGGGTGCTTTACAGGTGTAGGAGGGTGGGTAGCTTTCTTTGGAGCCCATTTGTATTCTCTACTAGTGGATACTAGCCCTTAGAGGTCGAGATCTAGAGCATGTAAGTGTCCAATGGGACCTGAATGACGAGTCTTCAACGACTTGGGAGGATGCGACACAACTAAGAGTCCTTTATCCTCATCTTTTTGTAGGCTTCCAAGAGTAAGCCTATTTATAGTGGGGTAGGATGTAGGATCTCTCACATTTGTGATCCTTAATACATATTTTGGATTTGATCATATGCTTATACATGTATATTCGATTCAGGATTATTCGTAGCATCACTATTTTTTTTTTGCATCAATTTTGGATGCACCTTTTGATATAGTTATATTATGGTCTTATTATATTGGATTATGTTGTTTTATCTTGTTAATTATGCACATGTATGTCTGGATGAGTAATTTGGGTTTATTTTTTATACCCATTTGAGGATTGTATGTGCTTTGTCTCTTATATGTATATGCATAGATACACTTGATGTTTGTTGAGTGGATACAGGTACATGGAATTTTTCCACTTGGCATCACAGGTCTGAGTTATTCCCGAATGGTGGTTATATGGGATATGTCACATTGGCCATTTTTTTTGCCCTAATCATCATGATACTTGATTCAAATGTGATTTTCTATCATCTTATCATGTTAGACGGATTCAGTATGATTCTAGATAGCATAACCAAATTGTGGAAGCCCAGTGAATATGCGTGTGTTGAATTAATTAAATTCCATTTTTTGCAAAATTAGTTCAATTTTTATGCTTAATGGATTTAATGTTTAGTTATATGTTAAAAGATACATTTTGAAATGAATTGGATGGACTAATTGAATTTGTGGGAATATTTGAGGGAGTTAAATAAGAAATGAGGAAAAATGAATTTTATTAATATTTTATTGGGTTTTGAAAATAGATAAAAAGGGAGAAAGGGCTTTTATTTCATTTTATGCTATTTTGTGAAAGAAAAATAGAGAAGGGGAAAACTTTGTTTGAGAAAATTTGTAAATTGGTGATTGGGAGTGCATTTCTCATTGAAATTTGATGAGGTTGGATTCTTTGGGATAGGAATTGGGAAGGGAGAGTGCATACCAATTTTTCGTGAGCTATTGTTTGGCATTTTTGAAGTGTGCTCCATTTCAAATTTGGAGAAAATTTGAGGTATTTTGCTTGTTTTAATTAATTTGAGCATTTTATTTTGAATGTAACTGTAGGAAATGGATTGAGGGAGTGTAGAATCCTAGGAATTGTGGAAATTAGTGTTTCATGTAAATTTTGAGAATTTTCAAAAGTATGGGGTAACCATGCCCAAATTTTAATAGAATGATGAAAAGGTAAAAATTATAGCTTGAATAGGGTGTTGGGTATATTTGCACCAAAAGGGTATTCTTAGAATTTTAAATTTAGAAATTTGACTTTTTGATGAACTTCCATGGTGGAATTGGGAAAATTTCTTGTTTTTGCATGGTCGAAATATTAGGAAATTTGAAAGTTTTGTATGAAAATGATGGAATTTGAATGTTTGAAAAAGATGGAATCTCATGAAATGATATGTTATGCATTGTGGGAAGTTCATTAAATTTTGAAAAAATTGGATTTTTGTATTGGTTTTTGTGCCACACTGGCTGGAGGGTGTGATAAGCTTAGGACTTAGGTATTACAGAGGGTTAGAGGAGTGGCTCCCAATGTGTCCCTGACCCAAAGTGGCAAGTAGACTAATCATGGGTGGGGAGTCATTTAATCAAGTGATAACTAATGAAACATGGGTAATGAAACTAATCAAGATAATGAATAACCCTTTCATGCCTTGAGTGCTCGTATAGACTAATGATGATTGGGAAGGCATGTTGGCTGGGAGATTTGGTCTTGCATGGTCAATTATCCTCACTAGTATGAGTGGAGTACTAGATTCCATGTGATGTCATCCCTTTAAGCATCATGATGACACTCCCTAACTAGCTCTCTAACATCTAGTCCTAGAGTAGATTTGAGTAGCACCCAAAAATATATTGTTCATTCTTACTATGTTGATATTGGTTTCATTGCATCACTATGCACATTGTATTATCTATGTATTGTGTGAGTGTATATCCCTCTTTCCCTTGTGTATTCCATGTGTGAGTGTTTGTGCCTTGTGACTATCTCCTAGCATAGTGGGGTGAACCTATGGGTATCACATGGTTGGGTGGCGTGGAAACACTGTTGTGGACTGAAGGTTTGTGTATCTAGGAACATCATGGAATTGGTACCTTCAAGATTTACATATGTATGGGAAAGAAATAGCATGAAAATTCCTTTGAATCCTTTCTTCCTAAATGAAACCCTCTAAAATGATACTTGTTGAGTGCTTGGTTTAGAAAAGAAGAAGAGTCATGCAAGTTTGATAGAATGAACCTTGTAGTGCCTTTGCATATATTTTCTTATTATGAAGAAAATGCTGAGGAAACAAACCTCCTACGAAACCATCTCCTGAGTTGAATTCATACTGTATCATTCTTATTATGATGTCTAGGAGCTGAATTAAACATAGAAATATTTATTTTAGTGCTTAAAATGAACCTAAGTATTCAATTTCATAGTTGGGCGACCTAGTGTTGTACCTAGGCATCCCTATCAAACACTAGATTGAACCCAAAACTTTAAAACTTTTCCTAGCACTATTGGTGTGTTTCCAGGAGGAAATTCCCAGGTGGCTCCAGTTTCTACGTCTAAAAGTTCAAAAATTGCACTAAGGGTGTTGGGGCAACCTGGTCCTATGTAGGGGCGGCCACATTCCCATACAAAAACCTGAGAGTAAATCCTCTTAACCATTGGGCGAGGGTTTTCTAAGCCCTTGGACCATTTCAATTAATTTTATGACTTGTACTTTTCCTGTTCTGGCCGTTTCAAATGGTTGTTTAAACCATTGAAACCTAGTCAAAATTTCTACAGCTCTGAACTCGATCTCTCTTTGCTTTTTCAAGACTCTGTTTGGGAAAACTTTGTATACAAAAGTTGTTCACCATAGTCTTGGGGTCCTATTAGTACTTTGACCCAATTCTCAAGTGCCATCACTAAGGACTTATGTCATCTCTTACATCGTTTTACGTGCAACCTCCCAAAATGACCCGATTGTTGAAACTAAGGGTTGGGAGATGGTTCTCCTAGTCCTGTGAAAGCTAGGAAAGGTTATAACCCTTCCTGGATAGTCCCATAAGTGTACCCAACATTCCTAATACGTTAAGGATGTGTGGGATGTCAGTCTTCTACTTGTGTAATGCCATGTTATGATGAGACGTTTTTGTTAACTTAATGTGCCTCATTGGATCAATGTACTTAATTATTCATATCTTGTACTTCAAAAAAATTATCCCATGTATTTGAGCTTTTGTCACATGGGTTCCTTGGTGGGGCATTACATAAAGGTGTCATGCTTGAGAATATCTTCAACATGGTTAAGTAGGAGGATCTGAAAAAAGAAAAGCCATTTAGTTAGGTTTTACATGGCATCAAACTAGGCCCCATGAGGAACCTAGGTCTTGTTAACCTATTCCTAAAACATGCTTTTAAAGGGGGTCCTCTTGACAAAATAATACATGGATGGTTTCATTTTAAACATATGTATTTTTGTATTTGAGTTTGAATAATAGAGTTTCTTGACCTACTTGGGAAGACACTCTAGGAGCCTATTAATGACTCTACCATGTGAGATGTGAAAATCTAATAATAAAGATCATCCCCTATTGAGATTGCTTTAGCTACTTATTGTTCTTTAATTTTTTGTCCCTATTTTAAACTTTGATCCGCCTATACTTTGAGAATGTACTTTGATGCCACCCATTTTGTTTTTTTAATGAATTGTACACTATTATCTTTCTTCACTCCAACAAAAATAGAACTTATCCTTGTCCACTTTCCAATTTGAAAGAAAATGAAAGAATTGGACTTAGTATTCGGGAATCACTAACAGGGAAAGAAATGATTGGATCAGCTTATGCAAAGGTGAATTTCTTTCATTGTCTGTCCACATCTCATGTTGCTGGCATTTTGAAAAGCTGGTTTGGTTGGATAGGCAATAGATCTTATCCTTCAGTTGACTCCTCAGTGGCTCGCAACATACTAACAATTGTCAAGATCAGCTCCCAACACAAACGAAACCAGTTGTAAAATCTGATTCGTTCCGTGTGTCTTTTGGTGAAGATTGAACGGTGAAGACAGCCGCATATTTCAACCTGAAAGCAGCAGGAGACTTTGCCCCATATTCTTTAATTCATGTCATTCCTTTGCCCCATATTCTTTAATTCATGTCATTTCACAGCATCATTATTAGTCGGTGCTGATGGCTCATTATCACTACTTTTTTCTTCATACGATTCGTATTTACACCAAAATCCAAGATTCTGGAAAGGACGACCACAGAATAAGTCTCGTATTTGACTACCCCTTAGATAAGTTTGTCCTTTGCCAAAAATATGCATTTATGGTGGGCAGTGGGCACAGAAGCCTTGTGGCCGAAATTTGTCTCATTGATCATACAACTAATTTATTCGTTCTTTCCGAATCCTAAGAATTATTGTTGTCAGTTATCCAAGTTTTGGAGTTTCCAGGCACCTTCCTACGGGCGTGGAGGTGCACCTGGCTAGCCTCACAAGTTCCCTTTGGAGCTAGACATTTCTTCAGTTTGTGTCCAGTAATTTTCAGATGATATTCTTCAGGAGTAAGTGTTTTCACTGGTTGGGAGGAATGATGATTATGTCTTCGAGGATGTTTGGGTCAATTCTAATGATAAGGATTCTCGTTCTTGTGGTTTTGCTTTAGCTATTTAATTGTTTTTGGTTGGGAGGAATGATAATTATGTCTTTGGAGATGTTTGGGTTGGTGTTGATGAAGAGTAAGGATTTTTTTTTTAGTTCTTGTGGTTTTGCTGGCTATTTAGTTGTTTTGGTTGGGAGGAATGATGATTATGTCTTCAAGGATGTTTGGGTCAATTCTGATGATAAGGATTCTCGTTCTTGTGGTTTTACTTTAGCTATTTAATTGTTTTTGGTTGGGAGGAATGATGATTATGTCTTTGGAGATGTTTGGGTCTTTTCTGATGATAAGGATTCTCGTTCTTGTGGTTTTACTTTAGCTATTTAATTTTTTTTTGGTTGGGAGGAATGATGGTTATGTCTTTGGAGATGTTTGGGTCAATTATGATGATAAGGATTCTCGTTCTTGTGGTTTCACTTTAGCTATTTAATTGTTTTTGGTTGGGAGGAATGATGGTTATGTCTTTGGAGATGTTTGGGTCAATTCTGATGATAAAGGTTCTCGTTCTTGTGGTTTTGCTTTAGCTATTTAATTGTTTTTGGTTGGAAGGAATGATGATTATGTCTTTGGAGATGTTTGGGTCAATTCTGATGATAAGGGTTCTTGTTCTTGTGGTTTTGCTTTAGCTATTTAATTGTTTTTGGTTGAGAGGAATGATGATTATGTCTCTGGAGATGTTTGGGTCAATTGTGATGATAAGGATTCTCGTTCTTGTGGCTTTGCTTTAGCTATTTAATTGCTTTTAGACTTTGGTCTTGTTTATTCATCTTTGTTTGGTCTTGGTCTAATTAGATTTTGTGGTTGTGTATTTTTACTATTCTTTTTTCTTTTAGTGAATATTGTACTATTACTTTTTATAATATAAAGTTAAATAATAAATATTCATTAAAACAGTGTTTTGTAGTTTTTACTAGAAGCATTCAAATTGATATCCTACTTTTGTTGACAATTTACTAACCAATTATATTGTGAATTAAACAAGTTTTTTTAAACAATTTCTTTAAAACTTTTCTAAAACCAAATTTGAGGACTTTTATTCATGATGCAAATATGAGAAATAACTAATCACTATAATAGAGATGAATATCAACCATGAATCATTTGCACAATAGGCTATTAGTAGTTTCATAATTGATTCGTTTTTTACAAATTTTTTTATAGATGTGGGTTTTTCTTGTCTTTCATAAATAAATGGATTACAACAAAATAAGCATATATCTAAACTAGAAGTTTCTTTGGCTAAGCATTCATGAGTAGTGGGATCCCATTTGCCAAAGTAACTCGGGAGTCAAAACTATCCCAATTGTGCCTCTAGGGTTTGAACCTTGGAGGGTGGTTTAATCAAGAAATATACCATCATTTTCACCAATTGAACCACAACCTACCTGTCAAAGTCACCCAAGGGTCAAACCTTGCCCACTTTTTCCTTCAAAGTTTGAACCTTGGTAGATGGTGTAATCAAAGAATATACCATAATCCTCATCAATTGAGTTCAACCAATTGAACTAAAACCCTTTAAAAATTATTCTTATTTGATAAAAATGAGGTTCAAATTAGAATTGGTTAGACTAAATTAGTGCTAACTATTTATTTTATAATTTACCTTGTTTAATAATTATTAACACTAATTAATACTTCTTTCTAAAAAAAATATTTGAGTTTTTGACAATTAATATCCTCTTATTATGTGTGATCCATCTACTATATACACTTGTAGAAGAATGGATTCCACTACATAATTATAATCTAGCTTAAATAAATAAATGTAATGAGTATAATTGAATTAAAAATAAATGTGATAATTAAATGTGAGGGCTAGGAGTATTTAGTTTTAAAGTTATGATGGAAGAATGGTGATGAAGCTTTATTGAATATATTTTCTAGTATCAAATAATTAAATAAAATTGTATTTATAATTTCTCAAGTTTTCAACATTCTAAGAAAACTATATAGTTCACTCCCAAGTGCTATAAGTTCAATCCCAAATTCCATGAGCATGATCTATTATGCATATTTAATTTGAAGTGTGTGGGATTGATCTAATAGAATATGCACTCAAAGACCTATTCACATCTATTTTTTAGATAACTAAACTTGTCAAGGTGGTGTCTAGGGACAAGATTTCTAAAGAGTTTACCAATTTGATAGGTGGACAAGTTGTCCTAGTTCCAACCCACTTGGTGGGTCAAATTAACAATCATGAGCAATATCAAAGATAACATATGCAAACATGCATAAAACATTCATGATTATATTGATCTTATTTGAACTATTATC
>VDFB02196788.1:0-26167 GCA_007258455.2 Sequoia sempervirens
CATTTGATACCTATGATTTGGAAGAGAGGAACTATGTCTGCATGAACAATGCCACCATGATGGTGTTGGATTCGAGCCCATGTGCTTCACTAGTCTTTCCTTGCTCTCCAGTTGACCGAATCTTCAGTGGGTAAGTCTGACTTTGATGGCAAAATAGCTTCTCACTCCATTATCTTGAGCCTCAGAAAGCCCTAAGGGCGCAGTATGCATAAATTTTTTTATGACTTTCACTTCTTCCTTTGATTTCTCATGCTACCATGAGTTCGAGCTTGCCCTCCATTGTCCACTCCATGAAAGCTTAACTTGAATTCTAGTTCTCCTTCACTGTTCTGGTTATTACTATGCAGAGGTAAGCTTAGTTTAATGATTTTTACAACCTCCATTTTTGCCTTGAGGCCGTGGCTAATATACTCTACTATCACCTCATAATGTATTTCTGTGTGTTCCCTGTTGTGTATTATAGTCATCATAGGAACTCGACCACTCTTCAAAGCTTCAAAATCATGCCTTGGGAAACCAAAGAGAAGCTATGGCCGCGGCTTTAGACTCTGACATAAATTTAAGCTGGTAAGTTTCTTCACTCTATAGAAGCTCCAAAAGCTCTCCTTATTTCATGATTCCTCTAGCCATGTACAAGCCATGCCAAAAGAGCACTATAGAAAGAATTTTTTTTTTTGAATTTTAGCTTGACCCATAATGGAAAACTTCCATTATGTCAATTCGATAACATTTCAGCTTGTGGGTATGACAAAAAGTTAAAAAAAAATGTATTTTACTTTCTCTGTATTTCAACTAAAATCTGTAGCTTGCACATGTTGTATATTCTTGCCATCTTTTCCAAATTTCACATGGGTATTTCTGTAATTGATCTTTTTTCTACATTGTGACACCAACCCTTAAAATGGGTACTTGAAATTTCAGAAGGAAACACCATTTTTTGTATTCTGAAAATAAACCCACATGTGGGTATTTGAAATTTCTTAAAAGAAGTCTATCTCCTTCTTTCATGAGCTCGGTCTATCATAGAATCTTTCACATTCGTGGTCATACTGCCGTTTTCATGGATAACTCATGTAGGTATTGGAAATTTCAATCTTCTGTATTCCTTGAGAGCAAAGCCTTATGTGGGCATTGGAAATTTCTGAAAAGAAATGCATTTTCTACGCTCTAAAAACATTCCATACTATGAAGCAACTATTATCATTCCATCCATATGGCTCGAGCTAGAACAAACAGTGAATACCCCACACTTCTGAAACAAAACAATATCATGGTTTTTTGGAAATTTTCCAAAGCAAAAACATGTATTTATAATTCTGACAGAACTCGACCTCTCATACTTGTTTGAAATGGTGATAAACTATATACTTACTTGCATCTCTTTTAGGACTTTCATTTGGGAAACTAGTGGCATTTTATATTTATGTAACCCTCCTGATAGTAAAAATACCTGAGCTCAATTCCGGAAATGTCATTGACATAGAGCTGTAAACTATTCTTAAAAAGAACCTCCAACATTCATATTCTGAGAGTACTCTCCAGGTACTAAGAATCTGAAAGATCTATTTTGAATGCACATTCTAGAACATCGTATACATGTGAAACTCAAAACTAAAATTCTATTATGATCTCCTATTGCATTCTATGCTCATCTTATAGATATGATAGCAACCTTACCTCACTATTTTGTTAAGACCTTGACTAAGTAATTTGGGAATGATCAACATCATGCATATTTGTTATATTTAATTCATAGATTGACCAATTAAAAGTGACATCTTACTTGAAACGTGTAATTCATAGAAAAAAAAATGAAAGAATCATCACATTTGATTGTTGTCCTCGACTAATCATCGACACAAGATCCCGTTTGAGGCACCATCACAATCAAAATGAACTCACTGCCTTTCTTGTAGCTCTTTAATAAAAAGTACTAAGCCTTAACACAACAACTTTCATTTCTTTTATTTGAATTCTGTAGAGGCTTTACCTCTTGTTCTTGGACTACTCTGTTATTTTTCTGAAAAGATCACTTTATTATTACCATTGATAATGCAGTATTCCTTCACCAGTCGACTCAGAACTAGAGATTTGTCTAACACTCAGGTGCACTGTCTATATTTGTGTTAGTGAGCAACATGGTACTCTTCATGCATTTTTTTATTTCACTGCACAAACTGTCCTCAGAAACTGTTCTCTTTGATGATGAAAATTAGAACAAAACATTAAGGCATATGTATGCCTGTTCACTATCCAAAAGAGAAATAATGAATTGAAGCTCACACGACATATGATTATAATCAGCACAGAAAATGAAGTAATTCAGCAATTTCTAATGCAAATGCATTTAGTTAAATTCTTTAAGTGAACTAAACTCACTGTTCACCTATAGCCTTCAAAAAGAGATGTTGATCATGATGAATGCACAGTTGGTTTTGTTACTTGATAGATAATTCTGTTTATTCTTCCAGTTGTACTTCACATGTTTGATGTATATGATGAAAAAAATCTTTCAAAAATCAGCCCATTAAATGCATCAGGCAGCATTCTGGGCTCTACCCTTGTGGGAGCCCATTTTACTCCACATGCTTGGTCTTCAAATAATGTTCAGCTTCATGACTTAACCTATACCTGCACAAGGAAACAAATAGTGTTAGCATAAAAAATGGAACATGTTGATTATGATGTTGATACTTCTCCTTCAGCTCACTTCTTCATACTGCATTTGATTTTCTTCTGATTGTTTCAATGCATTGCTAATAGTATGTTGTACTATTGTAGGTGCATCATATGAGTTATGTCATAGTCAGAGCCACTAACACCCCTCTTTTCTCTTAGAGGTTGACGAAGCTCGAAATGGTGAGGTGCACCATTCAACATCAAGCATCGATAACAGGAAATGATGACTATGTTGTTGCTTATATGTTCTCCTTTCACATGTTTAGTAGTGCATTATACTGTTAGAAATGTATTGGAACAGTTATAGTTATATCCACGGCTTGTGTGGATCTTTGATTTCAATTCTGCTTTTCAGTTGAAAAGAAAAATGCATTTATGCAATGTTGTAATATCATTCTGATTATGCAATCAAATGAAGCCTTGTAAAAAATATGAGTTCTTTTTGAAATGAATAAAAGCATTTGAAATGCTATTTTGCACATGTATTCAATTTTGTCTTTCTTTTAAATCTACAACATCCGAATGGCACTTTGCAACTCCATAACTTCACTAAAATGCATAACTGAATTCAATGCATAATGATAATATGAAACACCATTTAAAATCCAATCTGCAATTCCACTTTATGGAAAATAATAATCAGCCAGCTCCTTCATTTGAGTTGAGGCAAAAAATATGTAACATTTTGGCTATTTCTGGTATATGCTTTCCTACTAAGCATAGATCAGTGGCCTTTAAAACAATTCTTTGGGTGTGGGGTCAATTATGCCCCTTCTTGAAACTCAGAAAACTGAACAACAAGACTCCAAATAGCAGGAAGAAAATGAACAAAACTGAAAGCAAACTAACAGGCCCTAGCGGCGAACAAAACAATGCACAGTAGTGCTTAGGGAAAGAAAACTATTGAAATGAAATGTGCATAATGCACTTATTGCAGAAACTATTCTACCCTACACTAACCAGTGGAAAAGGTACTCAGACGAAACCATTTACAGGCTTTGAAAAATAACTTCCTCTTCTAATCAGCTGACGATACTTTGCATGCTCACAAATTTGCAATAAGAGATGAAAAATGAAGACACTCCCCACACATTGTCGTATTGCAACTTTTAAATTATAATCAAAGGCATAGATCATGTGAGTCTGATCAAGCATACCTCTAATTTTCCCAGAATGAATAAGTGGAACTTGTTGCTCCTCGACTGCCACCTCATCCCTAGGTGTACTGGAAATCCTTTGGATCCTACTGACACCCCTGGCTAGATGTTGGATGGGGTAGCCTCTCGAAAGGGTGAAACCGAAACTTGCCTCTCTAGTTATTTGCTGGTTGTACTTACTACTTCAATCTCATCCTTCTGTTGAGGATCATTTGAAAACATATCATCCAACTTTGCGCAAACTGCATCAATTATATTAGCGTACAAGTCCTTGTGGGTCCCATCACTATCTTCTGTATGCATAACAGGCTTTGAGGTGTCCTCCTTACTATTTTCTTGAAAAATTGTAAAGATATCAAGGCAATTACCTTGTACAGTAGTGTCATGCTTATGCGCAGCTTGATCTTGTTCTATTTGAGCTTTTGCATAAGGTTCATTGAGGTTCTGGCATTTGATAACCATGTTATCTTCACCTCGAGTTTGGACAGCCCTTGTTGTCTCCTCAAGCTGCTGCTCCAAACTTTCTCCCTCAAAAGGTGAGTGTTTGGCATCTAAGTTTGAAACAAAAGCTATGAGGTCGTCCCAAAATATGTCATCTTCCCCTTCACTTTCAGTTTCTTGTGGAGGAAGACTATTAGTTACTTCATCACTGCAACTCTTTTGAGGTATTGAAACATCAGAACTTTGAACTTCTTCTCGTTGCTCTAGAGCTGATACGGGTGTAATCTGAGGGATGCTTATTTCATTATCCACAAGGAACAATAATCCATTGAACAAATTAGGCAAAACTTGAGAACTGTCACTTGTTCTTTGATCTAGAATATGTTCTTCAAAAAAGGCCTCCTCTATCTCCTGCAGCAATGGCTCATGATGCTCTGGGTGTTTTTAATGCAGTCCCAACTGGAGATTTTCTTTGGTTCTGCTGAAAAAATGGAGCAATCAACAGAAAATTCCTGCTTGGTATGTTGTTGATCCTCTAAAAATTTGTCGCCATCCTCCACAAAACAAGGCAACTCATTAGTGAAAACATGAAAGGACTCATCAGTAGAAGACTTCTCTCGTTCAATATTTTGTTGCTGCAAGCGATATTCTTCCATAGCTATATGCAATAAGTTTACTCTAGCTTCCTCCATGGCGAATGATGAATCATTCCCCAAGTCAATAGGTTTTTCCTCAATAGAGACGGGATAATCAGAATTGTGTGGCTGAGAAACTTGTGGGATCTCCAGAGTTTCTTCTTGGAAAAGGGGCTACTACCTTATGTACTAGTCTCGAATGCTAACAAGTTTAGAAAGTTCTAACCTAGATTCTTGCAAAGGTAAAAATTTCCTAAAGCTAGGAATTTTTATTTTAGTCAGGTTAGGAGGCTCAGTTTTCATAAAACTTGGAAACTTGAATTTACAAACCTCTTCTTGAATAGGATGTTTAGAACTAACATGAGCTATTTGGGCTTCCAACTTTTGACACCGAGCAAGCAAAATATTTTTCTGTACAGCTGCCTCTCTATTTAAATCCTCCTCAAACTGTGCTCTTTAGGTCTCCAGCTCCTGATCATGAAGATAGGCTTGATAGGCTAGCTCCTCCTGCTGATGATTATACTTATATTGCTTCTTGATCTTTGTGAGCTAATTCATGTAATCAATTAGCATGCTTTTTATACTTGCCATCTCCTCCTACTGATCTTTTTGACTCATTTTCCTTTCATAGTTCAACCGTATTTCTCTAAAACTCAAGTCTTCGATCTCTTGGGACTAATTTTTAACATAGGAGAGCTGAGGTGAATAATGAGTAGGGGTGGGTGGGTGGAAACTATACTGTGCATGCTAGCTTTTAAAAGCCATGGAATTGGAAACAGTAGCATGATTATGCGAATGTGGCTAATATGGAGACAGGTAAGCAATATCTTCATGATATGACGGGTGATATGATGCATGCCCATGAAATATTGACATATTTTTTCATCTAAAGGATAAAAATGAGCAAAAACTTATAATCTCTAACAACATACCAGCACTTCATCATTTTGAAACCAGAAAAGGCTTTTCGGAGTCGCCATGGTGTTTGATGACTATGCCTCCAGAGGCTGATAATTCTGAAGGGAACACCCGACCCTTCAGTATCTATTCTTTTGTCAGCTGTTCAAACTAGATATGCTTGAAAATCAAAGAACGAAGTCACCAGGAAAATTGAAAAGGGCCTCCAAAGGCTAAAAAACTTGCTGCATACATCAAATAGCAACCTTAAAGGATTAAAACTTCTCTAAAATTGATTTTCAGAGTCCCACTGGGCATGCCAAAAACTGTTATCAATAGTTTTGCACCCTGTAGAATGCAGTATTCAGCAAACTACTGAAACATGGAAACCTGTTTCAGATGTGGGTGATCTTACGCAAAAGAGGAATCTCTAGAGTGAGTTGGTTCTCTGAATGATGAATTCTATTCTAAAACAGCTTTTGAGAAAAGGGATAAGAATAACTGAACATAAAATCCTATGTCTAAAAGATTATTCACCAAACTTATAAAAAATCCAGACCTAACCACTCATAACAACTTCTTTATTGCAGTAATCCTCACAATCTCATTGGCACACATCCCATTAGTGATTTGAATGAAGATCTAGAAAACAAATACAACATGCAACTTAAAACATGAAATTCTTAAACACAACCTATAACAGCAAGACATAAAAGGATTTCAATTTGAAAACACAAGTACATCATATTGCTATTACAAAACTTGAGACAAAAAATAAGGAGAAATTTTTTGCTCTATTAAAACTGGAAGAGTGTCAATCTGTTCAAACTGAGTATCAAAAAGTTTACAAGCTCCCTAAAATGAGTAAGGGCCAGAAACTGATCTGAACTGACTAAGAAAGGAGAGTTGAAAGACTAAATCTATCGAAAAACTCTCCAAGAAACCCTAATCCGAGCTCAGAAAAAGCTCAAGGAAAAAAGGCCTCAAACAAACTCAAAAACTGCTTTAAAGCATAAAAAAGCACCAAGCTTTTATGATTACACTGTCAAGCCCCTAAAAATAGGCAAAATCTGCTTTAAAAGTTCAAAAAACACCTTATCTCTCCAAGATAAGTCTGGAATTCGACCAAGAAGAAAATTCAGTAAAAGATCTGCTAAAAATAGAAAGAAAACATAAAGTAGTTTATAAAACACCACTTTTATGCTTCTTCTTTACAAGATGCAGACTTGTTCAATTTGCCTTATTTTTGCAACTCAAAGATTGGAAATCTTTTGCAAAAATAAAACTACTTATTTTTCCAAGATATCATTTTGATTTTCCTCTTAAAATCAATAAAAAAAATTACATAATCTTCCTTTTAACTCCATCATTGACTTCTACAAAATCAATCTAAAATAAATATAACCCTAAAATGATCATTAACCTCCAAAGAGAAGGGAAACCCTAAATGATAATATACCTCATTGATTTTCCTCTTAAAAATCAATAAAACAAATATAAGGTAAAGCATCTCTTAACCCTTATTCTCCTAAGGCACAAAGTATAAGCATTAAAGACCTAAAAAATAACCTAAGCATAGAACTTCGGCCTCCCTCTAATATTAAACTTAGACTTAGGAAGAACAAAAGGCATAAACTTAAAATTTTGACCCCTCTCGAATTTTGACATATGCTCAAAACCGAACACTCTGGAAAATTGGGATATTCGAATTGGGCATGAGGAAAAAGGGTCAAACCCTAATTATCATTCATTTGATAACTGTGATTTGGAAGAGAGGAACTCTGTCTGCATGAACAACGCCGCCATGATGGTGTTGGATTCGAGCCTGTGTGCTTCACTAGTCTTTCCTTGCTCTCCAGTTGACTGAATCTTCAGTGGGTAAGTCTGAATTTGATGGCAAAATACCTTTTCACTCCATTATCTTGAGCCTCAGAAAGCCCTAAGGGCACGGTCTGCATAAATTTTTTTCTGACTTTCACTTCTTCCTTTGATTTCTCATGCTACCATGAGTTCGAGCTCGCCCTCCATTGTCCACTCCATGAAAGCTCGACTTGAATTCTAGTTCTCCTTCACTGTTCTGGTTATTACTATGCAGAGGTAAGCTTAGTTTAATGATTTTTACAACCTCCATTTTGGACTTGAGGCCATGGCTAATATACTCTACTGTCACCTCATAATGTATTTCTATGTGTTCCCCGCTGTGTATTATAGTCATCATAGGAACTCGACCACCCTTCAAAGCTTCAAAATCATGCCTTGGGAAACCAAAGAGAAGCTATGACATCGACTTTAGACTCGGACAGAAATTTAAGGTTGTAAGTTTCTTCACTCTATAGAAACTCCAAAAGCTCTCCTTATTTCATGATTCCTCTGGCCATGTACACGCCATGCCAAAAGAGCACTGTACAAAGCAATTTTATTTTTTTAAATTTTAGCTTGACCCAAAATGGAAAACTTCCATTATGTCAATTTGGTAACATTTCAGCTTGTGGGTATGACATAAAGTTAAAAAAAACTTTATTTTACTTTCTTTGTTTTTCAACTAAAATTTGTAGCTTGCACTTGTATATTCTTGCCATCTTTTCGAAATTTCACATGGGTATTTCTGTAATTGATCTTTTTCTGCATTCTGACACCAACCCTAAAAATGGGTACTTGAAATTCCAGAAGGAAACACCATTTTCTATATTCTAAAAATAAACCCACATGTGGGTATTTGAAATTTCTTAAAAGAAGTCTATCTCCTTCTTTCCCAAGCTCGGTCTATCATAGAATCTTTCACATTTGTGGTCATAATGTCGTTTTCATGGATAACTCATGTAGGTATTGAAAATTTCAATCTTTTGTATTCTTTGAGAGCAAACCCTTATGTGGGCATTGGAAATTTCTGAAAAGAAATGCATTTTCTGTGCTCTGAAAACATTCAAGACTATGAAGCAACTGTTATCATTCCATCCATATGGCTTGAGCTAGAACAAACAGTGAATACCCCACACTTCTGAAGCAAAACAATATCATGGTTTTTTGCAAATTTTCCAAAGCAAAAACATGTAACTATATTTCTGACAGAACTCGACCTCTCATACTTGCTTGAAATGGTGATAAACTGTATACTTACTTGCATCTCTTTCAGGACTTTGATTTGGGAAACCAGTGGCATTTTATATTTATGTAACCCTCCTAATAGTAAAAATACCTGAGCTCAATTCCAGAAATGTCATTGACATAGAGCTGTAAACTATTCTTAAAAAGAACCTCCAACATTCATATTCTAAGAGTACTCTCCAGGTACTAAGAATCTGAAAGATCTATTTTGAATGCACATTCTGGAACATCGTCTACATGTGAAACTCGAAACTAAAATTCTATTATGATCTCCTATTGCATTCTATGCTCATCTTATAGATATGATAGCAAGCTTACCTCACTATTTTGTTAAGACCTTGACTAAGTAATTTGGGAATGATCAACATCCTGCATATTTGTTATATTTAATTCATAGATTGACCAATTAAAAGTGACATCTTACTTGAAACTTGTAATTCACAGAAAACAAAATGAAACAATCATCACATTTGATTGTTGTCCTCGACTAATCATCGACACAAGATCCCGTTTGAGGCACCATCACAATGAAAATGAACTCACTGCCTCTCTTGTAGCTCTTTAATAACCAGTACTAAGCCTTTACACAACTTTCATTTCTTTTATTTGAATTCTGTAGAGGCTTTACCTCTTGTTCTAGGACTGCTCTATTATTTTTCTGAAAAGATCACTTTATTATTACCATTGATAATGCAGTATTCCTTCACCAGTTGACTCAGAACTAGAGATTTGTCTAACACTCAGGTGTACTGTCTATATTTGTGTTAGTGAGCAACATGGTACTCTTCATGCATTTTTTTATTTCACTGCACAAACTGTCCTTAGAAACTGTTCTCTTTGATGATGAAAATTAGAACAAAACATTAAGGCATATGTATGCCTGTTCACTATCCAAAAGAGAAATAATGAATTGAAGCTCACACGACATATGATTATAATCAGCACAGAAAATGAAGTAATTCAGCAATTTCTAATGCAAATGCATTTTGTTAAATTCTTTAAGTGAACTAAACTCACTGTTCACCTATAGCCTTCAAAAGGAGATGTTGATCATGATGAATGCACAGTTGGTTTTGTTACTTGATGGATAATTCTGTTTATTCTTCTAGTTGTACTTCACTTGTTTGATGTATATGATGAAAAAAATCTTTCAAAAATCATCTCATTAAATGCATCGGGCAGCATGTCGGGCTCTACCCTTTAGGGAGCCCGTTTTACTCCACATGCTTGGTCTTCAAATAATGTTCAGCTTCATGACTTAACCTATACCTACAAAGGGAAACAAATAGTGTTAGCATAAAAATGTAGCATGTTGATTATGATGTTGATACTACTCCTTCAACTCACTTCTTCATACTGCATTTGATTTTCTTCTGATTGTTTCAATGCATTGCTAATAGTATGATGTACTATTGTAGGTGCATCATATGAGTTATGTCATAGTCGGAGCCACTGACACCCCTCTTTTCTCTTACAGGTTGATGAAGCTCAAAACGGTGAGGTGCACCATTCAACATCAAGCCTCGATAACAGGAAATGATGACTATGTTGTTGCTTATATGTTCTCCTTTTGCATCTTTAGTAGTGCATTATGATGTTCGAAATCTATTGGAATAGTTACAGTTATATCCGTGGGTTGTGTGGATCTTTGATTTCAATTCTGCTTTTCAGTTGAAAAGAAAAATGCATTTATGCAATGTTGTAATATCATTCTTATTGTGAAAACAAATGAAGCCTTGTAAAAAATATGAGTTCTTTTTTAAATGAATAAAAGCATCTGAAATGCTATTTTGCACATGTATTCAATTATGTCTTTCTTTTAAATCTACAACATCCGAATGGCACTCTGCAACATGATAACTTCACTAAAATGCATAACTGAATTCAATGCATAATGATAATATGAAACAACATTTAAAATCCAATCTGCAATTCCACTTTATGGCAAATAATAATCAGCCAGCTCCTTCATTTGAGCTGAGGTGAAAAATATGTAATAGTCACACCACAAACAATTGCATGAGACTTAAAAATATCATTCAAGATCTCATTGACAAAAGAATCGTCGATGTGGAACAACTGACAAGCAATCAGGATCTTAAAATCTACATGAATCTGATGCCAAATCATGGCAACAAGGGGAATAACAACAACAAAGATAAAGGAAAAGTCAGTGTAAATCATGTATATGAAACAGTTGTCACTTCCTTAAATGAAGACTACATGGTCATCACCATCAAGGGCACCCATGCCGAAGATTGTGGAGTCACCAAAAGAGGCGGCAAAGTCACCATTGCAGGATCATCCCAACCAAACAAAGACCCTTCCTCTAGATCCACTCCTGGTGGTTACAGTGTAGTAGATCAGCTCAAGAGAACACTAGCACACATCTCCATTATGGAGTTGTTAAAAATCTCATCAGCATATAAGAAAATCCTTGAGCAAGCATTAGCCTCATCAACCATCCTCGTAGCTCTTGATGCAGAACAATTCCAAGCTATGGTCGAAAACATCATAACACCTAATCTCCTTATGTTTTCTGACCAAGATTTTCCCACCCAGCCATCTCATAATCATGAACTTCACTTGGAGGTCATTGTGAACAAGAGAAAAATCAAAAGGGTTTTGGTGGATGGAGGTGCAAGTTTGAACATATGTTCTCTCAACCTTATCAAGCAACTAAAAATAGTAGAAGA
This sequence comes from Sequoia sempervirens, assembly GCA_007258455.2. Lineage (NCBI taxonomy): Eukaryota > Viridiplantae > Streptophyta > Pinopsida > Cupressales > Cupressaceae > Sequoia > Sequoia sempervirens. The sequence goes on from VDFB02196788.1 coordinate 11,611, forward strand.
TTCCATTGACAAAGGCAAAGGCATCACAATAAGAGCATACGACGACCAAGAAAGAGTGTATCAGGGCATAATCAAACTCCCTATTCAAGTAGGGACGATGCTCATGGAAACTACCTATCAGGTCTTGGACCTCAATTTACCATATAACATCCTCTTGGGATGCCCATGGATCCATGCAATGAAAGTTGTAGTGTTAACCTTCCACCAATGTGTGAAATTCACACATAATGGATAAGAGGTTACCATTCATGGAGATCCCAAACTGTTCTCATATTGCAAAACTCTTGAGGCCAAGTACTACAAAATCCCCCAAGTGCCAAAGAATGATGAGGGCCCCTCCACATCATACATCAACCCCGCCACTCTCGCATCCATTTCTGTGACATGGACACCTGCCATCCCCACAATTCCCACCATCTCTGACATCAAGCTCATCATTTAGGAAGATGGTTATGGAAGCTATAGGCTCCCTAATAATGCTTTTGTGATAGGAGAGTTACAACAATATCCTAGATCATGAGAATGCCCACAACAAAATCAAGCTTCCACATCTCAAACATCTCATGAAGATTATCTTGAATTCACAAGATGGGGAGATCTTGGCCAAGAGGACATTGAGGAAGACCCATCTCACATGCTATACCAAGACGAAATACCAACAACTAATTTACCAATGGATGAAAGAAGCAAAGGTTTCCAAATGATTCTTGCAATGGGTTACGACAAAAACCAATGATTGGGACAAAAAGACAATGGGATTATGATACCTATCACACCAAAGACATGACCCATAACAAATATTGGTCTTGGATGTACCCCTTCGAGAATAACCATACATGGCTGAAGTCCTTCGGTTAGAGCTGCCAATGCCTCTCCTTAGCCATTGCTAATACAAGTACACTCACCAATAGCCATAGGTAGCAACACACATAACTTCATAACTGAGCCCTATATTAGTAGCGATGATGAAGATATCATATCCAATCTCCCCAGGTTATTCAAAGATACCAATCTATGTATGATTAGCACCCTCTCCTTCGAATCCGATCATCAAAACCATGAAATCCGCTTAGTATACCCCCAATTGATCGATTATGACCTACGAGGACCACCAGTTCTTGATATATTCAAAAACAATGAGGCACTCTAAGAATTCATGGGATTGAGGGATAACATTCTAGATGGAGATCATAAGGCAGGGTTCATAATGGAATTAGACACAAAAGCTTATTACGGGGAAATGATTGCATCCTTCAGTCGCAAAAGTGAGAAACTAAGAATCATATCCAAGTCCTTGAGTGAAAACCACATTGTGGCACTCTCTGACAAGAAAATAGTAAAAAGAAAGGATCTATCCAATGGTGAAAACCTCTCTGAGGCACTCAAGGATGAAGGTTTCAATCTTCCCTTAAGAGATATTCTTCAGGAGAAATCAACAGTCTTGGCCGAAAAGTGCAATCCGGTCAACATAGGAACAAAGGTGGCCCTGCATATCACATTCTATGCGGAATCACTATTAAAAGAAGAACAAGAACTCCTAGCAGCATTCCTAAAGGAAAGAAAAATAAACTTCGCATGGAGTTATGCTGACATGCCAGGGCTGTTGTAGTTATGGACAAACACTAAGAGGGGGGGTGAATCAATGTCTACACTTTTTCAACTTCGACCAAGATTTTACAATCTGATTTCCTTTTCTTTCAACAATAGAGTAGAGTAATCACATTTAAAAGCACAAAGATATGACAATATTAACTCAGTCTATTAGAAAACTTATGGCAAGATGATTTGAGTGAGATATCTTGCATTTGCCAAAAACATAGCTCAAATTCGATCTCAATATTACTCTAATTAATGCATTCATGAGTTGAATGTAATCATTCATAAACAGAATTGAGAATAGTAATAAACCCAATAGTGAACTGAAACAACAACAACACAAAAAAATAGTGAGCACACTGAAGAACAAAGATACAAAAGATTTGCCAAGTGGAAAAGCCTCCTGGGGTATAAAAACCACTCCTAAACTACCTTACTGGCTTAATCTTCAAAAACCACTTTTAACAATGCCTTATAGGAAAATTTCTGAGCACCAACTCAAGGAGTACAGACCACTCATTTAGAGACACCAATCTCAAGGAGCACCAACCCCTTACTTAGATTTTAGAATTACAATAATAATATATCAAAGGATCTCTCTATTTTCAATTAAGTTCATAACACTCTGCTTCTAATACTCTAGGAATCCCACTCTCATATTATAGAGTTTTCCAATACATCTCTTGATACAGCCAAAATAACTATCTCTTAGAATTACAAGCCAATAGCTCTTCACAGTTTACAACACTGGTTTTTATGTACATTTCAAGTATGTCAATTATGAAGAAATCTTCATCAAGCGTTTTTCACCAAATTCTAAAATTCTCTTGCTATTTTTAGAATATGAAGTTGATTCATAATGGTTTGTAGATTATGGTTAAAATCAGAGTAATGCCTATCCATAGAGCTTTTAATTTCTATGATGAATCAAGAGATTTCAAATTGTAATAGAAAGATTTTCATCAAAGTCATGACAACCCACAAATAGAAAATCATATCCTCTGAAATCTCAGAGAATATTTTCTAGAGAATCGATACCAACCAAAGATTTCGCCATGCAACTATACTTAGAACCATTCACTGAGACATCCAGACAAGTATGCCGAAGGAAATTATAATGCAAGAAATTCCTCATAGTTATCGCTTTCGCCATGACCCATCAGAGTCGGGAAGAAGAAATAATGAATACATTATGTTATGTCAAGAGCTCATATGTTTTGTTCTTTCCAATCGCTGAGACGTCAGCAAGTCTCCCACCAAGATCTCCTTTAGTTTCATCCACTGTCGCTATGACCAAATGATATCAGAGAGACCTCTAGAAGAATTCATAATGTTTTGTCGAGAGTCACTTGATACACATTGTCGCTGTAACAAAAAGTTTCTCTCGCCGATGCACCCTTCTAACTTATGAGGGTCGCTATAGCACACCATCATTAGGGAGACCTCTCGTAGAATATATTGTCATATCAAAATTCTTTATCATTTCTGAGTCACGAAGACAAGAGCACACTTTCATTGAGATGTGTCCTTCATCCACCTTTGCCAAGACAATGTGTAGTCGGGGTGACATCTCATAGAGCATACTGTGTCCTATCGAAAGCTCACATTATCATTCCTGTTGCCATGACATATCACTTTCGGGGAGACATCATATAGATATCTTTGTTATACCGAAAGTCACCTATCATCTTTTGTATCGCTAAGACAAGTTAGATCTTATGTCAACAAGAAAACCTTTTGTGTTCCATCGGTGAGACATATCAAAGTCGGGGAGACCTCTTGTAGAGCACACCATGTCTTTTTAAAAGTCTTCATCCACTTGTGTGTTGCTGAGACAATCTAGATCTTATGCTGACGAATTCCCTTTATGTTCCATCAGTGAGACCAAAGGTCACTCACTGAGACCTCTCGCCGAAAACCCTAGCTCTTACCGAAGAGACTACCTTTATGTTTTCAGTCGGTGTAACAAATATAATTCGCCAAGACCTTTCTTCGATACACATGAGTCATACTGAAATGCTTTATCCACTCTAGGTACCTGAGACATTACTCACCTCTCGCTGAAAGCCCCTTATTAGACTTAGTCACCAAGACTTGACGGGTTCGCTGAGACTCTACATCGAAACTCATGAGTCTTACTGAAATCCCACATGAACATTCTTGTTCACCGAAACAACTCAATGCTTATGCCGACAAGGTCCATATTTATTCTATTGGTGAGACCTATAGGGTTTGCTATGACATTATACCGAAGAAAAACCTTTGCTAATAAGACCTTTTTGTGCACGGTCGGTGAGACAATATGTCTTTGGTGAGACCACATGCCGAATACAACAGTCCTGCTGAAAGACTTCCACATGCATTAGTCGGGGAGACATCACCCTTATTTTTTTGAAATGTCCCCAGCTCACCCTTGTTCACCGAGACTTCCAAAATGTCTTGCTGAAGGTGATTGTTCAATGATAGTCGGTGTGACATTGAACATTCATTATGTTATCACGCTGAAAGCAATAAGTCAAGCAAAAGAGAATCCCAGATGTGATGTCGGTGAGACAAAACCACTTCACTGAGACCTATTCTGAGAACCCTGACTCTTATCAATATGAATCCATCCACCATCGGTCGGTGTAACATTGTAATTTTGCTGTGACTTCACACCGATGGTATTACACTTTGCCGATATGCTCATTCTGAAGCGGGTCAGTGTGACATTTCATTTTTGATAAGACCTTATCCTGATGGTATAACATATGCCAATAGAGAACACTTTCTATCACTGAAACAAGAAAGAAGTCTTGCTAAAATTATCATTCTTGTGTCGATCGCCAAGATTCAAAAAGCTCGATGAAACAACATACCGATAGGGATTTCTTACACCGATGAACTACCTCATGTATTAGTTGGTGAGACCCGACTCATTCGGTAAGACATCTCAATGGTGAAAGATACTCATGTCGAAAGACTTTTCTTCAGTTGCCAAGACCACAAACAATGTCACGCTGAAAGCTGCCTATATGTAAAATCAAATCGTTATGACACCAGAAATTTCTTGCTGATAGGAAACATAGAAATTTATTAGAAAAATGGATTGGGGAGACCCTAGCATTTTCATGGTGATATGTTCTTTTTCTATCACCAGAGACTGCACAATGCTCAAACCGATCAGTACCATAAGATATTAAAATTCTGAATGTATCCTGTCAATAGAATGCCAAGACAAGACATAATGATATAGACAAAATAGTACCAAGATAAAGCATGAGAAACCAAACTGAAATTGTCAACAAGTAGAATCAACTAAAAGGGATTTTTTCATCAAGGACAAACCATATGATCACATTAATAGCATTTTGTTTTCACAGTCCATAATAGTTGGTTTCAAGACTTCTGGATAAACTATGTGCATTTTTTACATCAACGTTTTGTATCATACTCCATGATCAATTCTCTCTTTCTGCCATTCATCCTGATGATGGATCATGGAGTATGATCCGAAACGTTGATGCAAAAAATGCACACAGTTTATCCAGAAGTCTTGAAACCAACCATATGATCACAACTGAGATCCAACAAACTCCCCCTTTGTCCTTGATGGAAAAACACAAATGACTCTCCCCCTTTTTTCCTCAATGACAAAGAATAGAAGAGAAGAATGTGTATTTCCAGGAAACACAACTGAGAAGCCAACCAAATACCATAAGAATTGGCTGCAAATAGAGAAATAGTGCAGCAGACATATTGAATAACTTCACATCACCAATGCAAGATAGAGCATCATACTGTAACAACACAACTTCACTCACTTCAAAATTAGAAACTTAATAACATCATGCAGATAATCTATCTTCAAGGCAGCACACCAAAGCTCTCTCCTTTTGTTTCTAACAAAACATGAATTCAAGCATTTTTCATATACTCATAACATCAATCATGTTTTTCAATCACTGTTCTCCAAAGCTCGACATCACTTCAAAAGGCTTTCTTATTTTTAAAATATTGAGGAACTCATCTATATGTCTCCACACTGCTCAAAGATGTCATCAAGACATACAATAATTTCCAAAACCCAAGCATCCAAAAGGTTCTTTTAAAAACAAAGTGCTCTGTCATTTCAAAATCTTCTAAAAACTGTCAACCACTAGACCAAGTAAAAACATTCCTTAATGCATAGTTTTATCCATTACCTTTCAAATCAGATGATTACCTTTGTTAGAAATAACAAAAGGTTAAGGAATTTAAGCCATTTCTCTTCCTTCAAAATACTATCTAGTTTACTGGCAAGACACTAGACTCATCAACACTTTAAGAATTGAGCATCAACCTCACCAAAGATTTGTCAAAGTACTTCTAGCTTGTATTTCAAAAATAGAATGAAATAGTGGCATTTACAAGCCATTTCTCTACATATCATATCACCAAAAGCAAATACAAGATGTCATACCTCATTCTAGACTCCATTGGGGTAAAACATATTACCATAATAGACTCCCCCTGAGTCTTTGCTTCCTCTCAAGACATGGAAGGCAACTCTTGTGCAAGGAGTGCACAAGGAGTTTTCTCAGAAGCATCTTTATTGCTCTTCTTGTCATCTTGATTGCTCTTTCTTCTCCACTCCAATGAAGACTTTTTCACTTGTTTTCTTGAAGTACCTGTCTTTCTATTGAAACTGCATTGTTGTACTTTATGTCCAACATTATTACATTTGAAACAAATGACTTTGTGATTGTTCTGAGAAATAGAAGACTTCCTACATAAATTTCCAGCATTGTTCCCTACATTATTCTCACTTGTATTTATTCTACAGTCTCTTCTCAAGTGACCAAAATTGTTACGGTTGTAACACACCACATCCTCATTTCTAGGGACATTAGAATGATTCTTATTTTACCATCTTATGCAATCAATTGCCTTATGACCATAGTCATTACAAACATATCCTTGGAAAGAATGAATATACCTGAATGAATGATCATGCCAAGGATGTGAAGGTCTAAAGACATTTTTCCTTTCTCTATGAATACCTTTAAATTGTCTTCTAGTGCCAATGTTATCCTTTGATGCAGCAATACTATAACCAAGATCAACCTTCATTCTTGGTGTTTGCTTGGCTGTAAACTTCTTTCCATCTGAAGTAGTAAACATTGTTTCATGTTTAGATTTGTTTGTAGAGATTTTTCCAACCTCATATCCCACTCCTGTAGGATCATTAGAATGCTTTTGCCTGCCCAACATCTCATTCAATATATTAGTACTATGATCAAATTTCTGAATTTTACCAGATTGAGCATTGATACATTCAAGCTCTTTTCTTAAAGCAACTACTTCTTCTTCATGTTTTAGACAATCTTTTTAATCTCCAAATCAGAACTCACAACATCTACAATCCTCTTATATTCTTCAATTTCAATTTTCTGACTTATAATCATATTGTCCTTAAGAGTTACTTTTGTTAACAAGGAATCATTATCTGAACATTTCTTTAAAGAATCAATCTCATTTTCTAGTTTATTAGATAGTTCATCCTTGTCTTTTATCTTGACTTCGAGACTCTCTTTTTGCTGAAGTTGTCTTGTTAAAAATTGGTTTTCTTTTCTAAGATGCTCAATAGTATCTAAGGCACATAGGAGTTCACCTTCAAAATCAACCTCACTTTTTGGTTCATCATATTCCTGTTCTGAGTTGACTTCACCCAAAGATTGATCTACTTTTAAACAAGTTTCTTGATCATCTAAATATTCATTAATGATCTCTCTGGACTTATTTTCTAAATCATAAAGGTTTACACCTTCACTCTTCGATGTTTCACAACTTATTTCAGTATCAAAAGATATCTCCTCTTGTAACTCACTATTCTGATTCATTTCAGTCAACTTGTCCCAAACTTCCTTAGCACTATTGAAATGAATGACTTTTGTAATGAGTTTATTTGGAAAGTTATTAAGAATAGCATTTATAGCTCTGGTATTGAATTCAAGAGCTTTCATCTCCTCAAGAGAGGAAGGAGATGTTGCAGATATAGTACAACTCTTTTCTACTGCTGCCCACACTTCAGATCCTAAGGAATGTAAGAATGTTTCCATCCTATGTTTCCATATAATAAAGTTTGTTCCTTCTAACTAAGGACTTGCAGATCTAGGATACTCTACCATTTCAGAGCTACTATTTATGAACTCTTCCTCATTATTCCTTACACTAGATTCAGGTTAAGCATGATGAATAGCATTTTGCTGACAACATCTTTTTCCCTTATTTCTTCTGCTCTTTCCCATATTAACCAAACAAATCCAAGACACCAGGAACAATCCTAGGTGGTTTAGACCTATTAGAGGACCCTAGGCTCTGATACCAATTGTTGTAGTTATGGACAGACACTGAGATGGGGGGGGGTGAATCAGTGTCTAAAATTTTTCAACTTCAACCAAGATTTTACAATTTGATTTCCTTTTCTTTGAACAATAGAGTAGAGTAATCACATTTAAAAGCAAAAGGATGTGACAACATTATCTCATTCTATTACAAAACTTATGACAATATGATTTGAGTGAGATATCTTGCATTTGCCAAAAACATAGCTCAAATTTGATCTTAATATTACTCTGATTAATGCATTCATGAGTTGAATGTAATCGTTCATAAACAGAATTGAGAACAATAATAAACCAAAAAGTGAACTGAAACAACAACACAGAAAAATAGTGAGCACACTGAAGAACAAAGATACAAAAGATTTATCGAGTGGAAAACCCTCCTGGGGTAGAAAAGCCACTCCTAAACTACCTTACTGGCTTAATCTTCAAAAACCACTTTTAACAATGCCTTATAGGCTAATTTCTAAGCACCAACTCAAGGAGTACCAACCCCTCATTTAGAGACACCAATCTCAAGGAGCACCAACCCCTTACTCAAATTTTAGAATTACAATAATAATATATCAGAGGATCTCTCTGTTTTCAGTTAAGTTCATAACAGTCTGCTTCTATACTCTAGGAATCCAACTCTTGTATTATAGATTTTTCCAATACATCTCTTCATACGGCCAAAATAACTATCTCTCAGAATTATAGGCTAGCAGCTCTTCATAGTTTACAACACTAGTTTTTATGTACATTTCAAGTATGCCAATTACGAAGAAATCTTCATCAAGCATTTTCCACCAGATTCTGAAATTCTCTTGTTGTTTTTAGAATATGAAGTTGATTCATAATGATTTGTAGATTATGGTAAAAATCAGAGTAATTCCGATCCATAGAGATTTTAATTTCTATACTGAATTAGGATATTTCAAATTGTAACAGAAAGATTTTCATGAAAGTCATGACAGCCCACAAACATAAAATCACATCCTCTGAAATCTCAGAGAATATTTTCTAGAGAATCGATACCAACCAAAGATGTCACCATGTAACTATACTTAGAACCATTCACTGAGACATCCAGACAAGTATGCTGAAGGCAATTATAACGCCAGACATTCCTCTTAGTTATTGCTTTCACCATGACCCATCAGAGTCGGGAAGAAGACATAATGAATACATTATGTTATGCTGAGAGCTCATATGTTTTATTCTTTCCAATCGCTGAGATATCAACAAGTCTCTTACCGAGATCTCCTTTAGTTTCATCCACTGTCGCTGTGACCAAATGATATCGAAGAGACCTCTAGAAGACTTCATAATATTTTGTTGAGAGTCACTTGATACACATTGTCGTTGTAACAAAAATTTTGTCTCGCCAATGCACCCTTCTAACTTATGAGGGTCGCTATAGCATATCATCATCAGGGAGACCTCTCATAGAATATATTGTGTCATACCAAAAGTCTTCATAATTTCCAAGTAGCCAAGACAAGAGCACACTTTCATCGAGATGTGTCCTTCATCCACCTTCACCAAGACAATGTGTAGTCAGGGTGACATCTCATAGAGCATCGTGTGTCTTACCAAAATCTCACATTATCATTCCTATCGCCATGACATATCACTTTCGTGGAGACCTCATATAGATATCTTTGTTATACCGAAAGTCACCTATCATCTTGTGTATCGCTAAGACAAGTCATATCTTATGTCGACAAGAAAACCTTTTGTGTTCCATCGGCGAGACATATCAAAGTCGGGGAGACCTCTTGTAGAGCACACCATGTCTTTCTGAAAGTCTTCATCCACTTGTGTGTCACTGAGACAATCTAGATCTTATGCCACCGAAGTCCCTTTATGCTCCATCGGCAAGACTAAAGGTCACTTGCCGAGACCTCTCGCAGAAAACCCTAGCTTTTACCGAAGAGACTACCTTTATGTTTTCGGTTGGTGTAACAAATTGAATTCACCAATCCCTTTCTTCGATGCACATAAGTCATACTAAAATGCTTTATCCACTTTGAGTTGCTGAGACATTACAAACCTCTTGTCGAAAGCCCCTTATTAGACTTAGTCGCCAAGACTTGACGGGTTCGCTGAGACTCTACATCGAAACTCATGAGTCTTACTGAAATCCCATGTGAACATTCCTATTCGTCGAGACAACTCAATGCTTATATTGACAAGGTCCATATGTATTCCATTGGTGAGACCTATATGGTTCGCTATGACATTATACCGAAGAAAAACCTTTGCCGATAAGACCTTTTTGTGCATGGTCTATGAGACAATATGTCTTCGGTGAGACCACATGCTGAATACAACACTCCTACCGAAAGACTTCCACATGCATTAGTCAGGAAGACATCACCCTTGTTTTGTTGAAACGGCCTAAGCTCACCCTTGTTTGCTAAGACTTCCAAAATGTCCTACCAAAGGTGATTGTTCAACAACGGTCGATGTGACATTAAACATTCATGACATCATTCCGAAAGCAATAAGTTAGACCGAAGAGAATCCCAGATGTGATGTCAGCGAGACAAAACCACTTCATTGAGACCTATTCTGAGAACACTGACTCTTGCTGATACGCATCCGTACACCATCAGTTAGTGTAACATTGCAATTTTGCTGTGACTTCACACTGATGGTATTACACTTTGCCAATATGCTCATTCTGAAGCGGGTCGGTGTGACATTTCATTTTCGATAAGACCTTATCCCGATGGTATAACATATGCCGATAGAGAACACTTTTTGTCACCGAAACAAGAAAGAAGTCTTGCTGAAATAATCATTCTTGTGCCAGTCGCCAAGACTCAAAAAGCTTGATGAAACAATATGCTGATAGGGATTTCTTACATTGATGAACTACCTCATGTATTAGTCGGTGAGACCTGACTCATTCGGTAAGATGTCTCAGCAGTGAAAGATACTCATGCCGAAAGACTTTTCTTCAGTCACCAAGGCCACAAACAATGTCATGCCGAAAGCTGCCTGTATGTAAAATCAAATCGTTGTGACATCATAAATGTCTTGTCGATAGGCAACACATAAATTTATCAAAAAAATTGATCAGGGAGACCCTAGCATTTTCATGCCGATATGTTCTTTTTCTATCACTAGAGACTACACAATGCTTAAACTGATCAGTACCATAAGATATTAAAATTCTGAATGTAGACTATCCACAAAATGCCAAGACAAGATATAATGATATAGACAAAACAATACCAAGATAAAGCATGAGAAACCAAACTGAAACTGTCAACAAGTAGAATCAACTGAAAGGGATTTTTTCATCAAGGACAAACCATATGATCACAACTGAGATTCAACAAGGGCTTGATTTAGAGACTGTGGTTCATCACCTAGCAGTGTATCTAGATGCAAAACCTGTCAGACAAAAACTCTAAAAAATGCATCCTCAAATTGCCTTGTTGGTCAAAATGGAGCTCAAAAAGTTGCTAGATGTAGGATTTATCCGACCAATTGATTACCCAGAATGGGTATCCAATTTGGTACCTATTTCAAAACCCAACAGAGCCATCATAATTTGTACAGATTTTAGAGATTTGAACAAAGCATGTCCCAAGGATGACTTTCCACTTCCCAATATCAATATGATAGGGGACATGACAACAGGGCATGAGATGCTATCACTAATGGACGGATTTTTAGGATACAACTAGATTATGATAGCAAAATAAGACCAACATAAGAAAAATTTTACTTGTCCATGGGGGACCTACTGCTGGATCATGATGCCATTCGGCCTAAAGAACACAGGAGCAACATATCAAAGGGCCATGACATTAGTCTTCCATGACATGATTCACAAAACAGTTGAAGACTATGTTGATGACATCCTAGCTAAGTCAAGAAAGAGAAAAGATCATATAGCAACCCTAAGTGCTATCTTTGACAGATTAGAGGAATACAATGTTAGACTAAATCCCAAGAAGTGCATCTTCGGCGTACAATTAGGAAAATTACTAGGATACATAGTCTCCATGAGGGGTGGTGGATCCTACAAAATTCAAAGCAATCCTCGAGATGGAAGCACCAAGGAATTTAAAACAACTGAGAGGTCTCCAAGGAAGGCTCCAATCCATTAGAATGTTCATAGCACAACTGGTAGATAAGCAGAACCCATACTCTCACCTACTCCACAAGGGAGTAGTGTACAAATGGGATACCAAGTGTGAAGAGGCATTCAACAAAATAAAGGAATATCTCCTGACACCGCCAGTCTTAATGCTGCCCATTCCAAAGAAGCCATTGATCCTATATGTGTTAGCAACAACAACAGTCCTTGGGGCTCTATTAGCCCAGCATGATGAAAATAGAACTGAGAGGGCTATCTACTATATCAGTAGAACAATGGTTAGTCATGAGCTAAACTACTCATTCATTGAAAAAAGCATGCCTCACAGTAGTGTTTGCATCCCAAAAATTCAGACATTACATGTTGGCACCTAAGATAAAGCTCATTGAAAAAATTGACCCCCTCAAGTATCTATTATCAAAGGAAATGCTCATAGGTAGAATGGAAATGGGTAATGTTACTATCAGAGTGTGACATCGAGTATGTGGAGAGGAAATCCATTAAGGGACAATTTATTGCAGATCAACTAGCAGAGGCACCCATTTATTCTGAGAACCCTCTTATTTCAGAGTTTCTAGATGAGTCCATCTTTAACCTCAACATAGCTGACCACTGGAAACTATAATTTGATGGCTCATATACACAGCATGGGTGAGGAGCTAGTGTTTTCTTCATCACTCCACAAGGGGATTGCATACCAAGGTCATACAAACTGGCATTTCCTTGCACCAATAACATCATAGAATATGAGGCTTTGACTATAGGTCTCAAACAGCAATGCAATGGAATATCATGGCTCTCAAAGTGTATGGAGACTCTTAGTTGATCATAAATCAAGTCAATAGTGAATATCAAACTAAGGATGATAAGCTCACTCCATACAAGAAATTGGTGGAGACTCTAAAGGAATCCTTTATTGACATAACATTTGAGTAAATTCCTAGAGCCAATAATAGAGCAGAAGACGCCATGGCAACAATTGGGTCCTTACTCGACTTCCCTCATAATGTACCAAAATATGAATTTTTGATCGAGCAGCTTCTCGTTCCCACATTCGAGGTACCAGAATCAAACTATGTGTGAAATTGTTGGTCTTGGCAATCCTTGGTATCATGACATCTATATATATCTTTGAATAGGAGTCATACCTGCTGACCTACCATCTAGCCTAAAACGAACCTTTGTTAAAAAGGCATCCAGATTTGTCATTCTAGGTGATACCCTATGTCGTAGAAGCATAGAAGGTACCTTACTACATTGTTTAAACACTAAGGAGGCATTAACCACTCTAACCGAAGTTCACAACAATATCTGTGGTTCACACTCGAGTGGAATGACCATAGCCAAGAAACTATTGAGGATGGGGTATTATTGGCCCACAATGGAACGAGAAGCACATGATCATGCCAAAATGTGTCTAAAATGTGAGCAACATGGGGACCTCATCCATGCTCCAACTCAAGAGCTTCATCCTATTGTCACACCATGGCCTTTCTCGCAGTGGGGACTCAATCTCATTGGGAAAATCACACCCACCTCATCCAATGGCCACAAATTCATCATAACCGACACTAAGTACTTCACAAAGTGGGTGGAAGCCATACCCATGACATACATCACTAGAAAGCAGATCTCAAAGTTCATCATGAACTATCTCATATGTTGTTATGGTGTTCCACAAGCCATTATCTCAGATAATGGGGCACCATTCAAGAACCAATAGGTTCACGACTTGTGCGAGAAATTCAAAATCCAGCATTGCTTCTCCACCCCGTACTATCCCCAAGGCAATGGCCAAGTAGAAGCCACAAACAAAACCATTTTGAAAATCCTCAAGAAAATAGTCAATGACGCAGGTCGTGACTGGCATCTGTAGCTTAATCTTACCCTATGGGCTTATCGAACAAGCATCTGCACACCCACTGGAGCCACCCCCTTTTCCTTGGTCTACAAATCAGAAGCAGTACTCCCCATTGAGATCAAGCTCCCAACCCTAAGGATATCACTGTAAAACCTCATCACAGATGAGGAATACAAAGTATCAAGAATAAATGAGCTAGAGTTACTGGATGATAGATGTATAGATGCCTTTAATCATTTGCAAATCTATCAGAATAGACTCAAACGAAGCTACAATAAAAAGATCAAAAGCAGGACTTTCCAAAGTTAGAGAACTAGTATTAAAATAAAATCAGGAGAATGTCCCAAACCCTAGGAACAAAGGCAAGTTCAAACCTAATTAGTTAGGACCTTTCATTATCACAACAAGTTACAAATCAGGGGCATATCAGTTATCAACACCTGAAGGGGAACCTCTGCAGGAGCCCATGAATAGCTCACATTTCAAAAAGTTTTATGCCTAAATCTTTCAAGGTATAGAACCAAAAAATTCAAAAAATTAGAAAATGTCCTAAAAAAATGGTTACTTTGGTGAAAACCTGGTGAACAGGCATCTTGGTAGCAACAAAAAAATCCAAAAATCCAAAAATCCAAAAAA
>VDFB02196788.1:27151-58838 GCA_007258455.2 Sequoia sempervirens
GAACATTTTGGATAAACAAAATGACGTGCCACCACCCACTAAAATGTCCTCGGATGTATCCTTCCTACAATGGGCATTATCTTTAGGCAATAGTTTCGGTCCTTATCCTTAAAAACACATTCCCTTATGGTTAGCGGTATTGAAGAACATCAGCTTGTTTGTGTGATTTATCTTTGTATTATGACTTATCTCATTGCACTCACTCCAAGGACCTCTCGATGATATCCAAATGAAAGATTTAAAGAGATAGGAATGGGGCAACGATCATTATCCTTTTGTCTACTATGCTTGTTGGACGTTCTTGTAAAATAACTTGGCGAATACTTGCTTTGTTAGATATGTATGGAGGATGTTTTGGACAGCTTGTTGACTATTGCATTGATTCGTTATAGCTTTCCATGTTTTTGGTCCGAGATGTTTGAAACTTCTAAAGTGCATCCTAGCAGATTTTTCGTATGTCGGGTGTGAACAGGAATACTCCTATCTATTTGTTGAGTCAAATTCCATCACACTAAGTACAATGCCATCCTGGTCCTTTATACCTTGATGCATCATGCTTAGGTGTGTTATCAAACATAAAGTGACCCTTTTAGAATCCTAATCCTTGATAAGCAAATCATCCATTTCTTATCATCATTTCTCATCATCATTTCTCATCATTATCTCTCATAATGTTGGCTTGTTGGACCCTCTTGTCATCATCTAATGTCTTCTTTTCTGCACTAACATCATAGCATGAATAGTTAATCATCATCACCAATGCATCCATCATGCATCCATTATGCATCCATCTTGCATCCATAAATCATCAGTATTCTACATATCATCTCACATACATAATCATCATCATAATATAGATCTATTAGTATAAGCATCTCATAAATCATCCATTGCATAATTACAACATATCACATCATCAATCTCATCCATCTCATATCATATCATCATTTAAGTTGTTTAGGATAATATAGATTTTTTATTCTAAGCATCTTGAAATCATCTCATTTGCATCATCATCCATAACCATCCATTTTGAACCTCTTTATCATGAGATTGACCCTCAAATCAAATATTTTTGCTCCATCTCTCGGAGAAAATCATGTACTTTTCACTAGGGCATCCGAAAAATCATAAATTTTTATTTTGATCAGAAAGTTTATTCTTGAACCAACACAACAAGTAATACTCAAAGAGGGCAAATGTAGACATACGCAAAATTAACATTATGCACTTGGAAGTTAATCAATAATGTAAACTAGATTTCACACAGTACATTCATCACTTTCATCCATTCATTAGGGTAATAT
Organism: Sequoia sempervirens; assembly: GCA_007258455.2. NCBI lineage: Eukaryota > Viridiplantae > Streptophyta > Pinopsida > Cupressales > Cupressaceae > Sequoia > Sequoia sempervirens. Next base: position 28,459 of record VDFB02196788.1, read on the forward strand.
CATCTCCTAAGGTCATTCATTAAAATTAAATCAAACATTATCATCAATCAACCTATTTTAATTAAATAAATCAAACATTTATTTAATTAAATCCAATCCATATTTCATCCTTTTCTAATTTAAATAAATTAAATATTTAAGTCATGAAAGTCAAACACCCTAATCATCATTAATTTAATCTAACCATGATTAAATGCTAATTTCATCCCACTTGCATTCTCTAGATTATGCCACTTGCACAAATAAATCCATTTATTGATTTATTTAAACCCTCATTTTCATTCAACATGGCCCTCAAATTTGAAAATCATGACAAGTTGATTTGTCCCTCCAACATTCCATTTATTGCTCTTTTTCTTGTCCCCCTCTCTAAATTTATTGCCAAATTTGAATTCAAATTCTCCCTCTCATGGGCACACTTCCCAAATCTTGCACATCCATTGGCCTATCATCACTTGACAAGTGGCCTCTTCTCATTGGTGGATCTTTAGTCCCACATTCACCCTCTTGGCCAATATCTCATCAAGAAAATATATAAAAGAAGGCCTTAATCCTCATTCATCCATCCACAAATTTTATGCAAGGTTACTCTCTTGATTTGATAACTCATCTTGCTCTTCATCTCCATTACTTTTCATCATTTTGGCTTCATTAGCAAGGATTTGGAAAGGGTCACTTGCACATGTGACACCAATCCACTATGGAATAGGTAACTTGTTAAGTTTTTTCATGATGCTTTTAGTTTTCTTTTATCCTTTGTTGCATTTTGAAGCATTTGCAAGGTATTCCATAGGAGTGTTCTTGAAGGATTTGTAGGTACTAACCCTTGTTTGAAGTTAGTGTTTGCAGATTTTAAAAGCACCACTCACAGAGACATTGCGGTCTCAATGCCTTGAATCATCCCCAAAAGGAAAACATAAGAAATGACAAAGTAAAAAGTAAAATGGAAGAGACATAGGGCATCTCTATGCTTTTTGTCATCCCCAAAAGGAGAACACAAAACAAAAAGAGAAAAAGACAAGGACCTCGTGGGTCAACATGGAAGCAACATAGGGCATCTCTACACTTTGTGTCATCCCCAAAAGGAAAACGCAAAAAGAAAAAGAAAAATACAAGGCATGGTGAATAGAAGTATAGAGGTACAAATAGAAGAAGTGTACAAAAAGAGACAAACATCAAACACATGATACATGGGAAACATGATACATACATGAAAGGAAAAAAAAAGGGAAAAATAAAAAATAGAAAATAAAAAAGGCTATTTAGGTGAATACAAGTCAACCATCAAACAAGCCATCCACCTCCCAATCATGTTCAGTGTAATGTGAGGGTGGTTGACTATCCAAAGGAATAATTGCATACACTAAACCAGAATTTGTACTAAGTTCCTCTCTTGGTGGAGAAGATTTATTAGTTAAGCTCATTATGGATGAGAATAAAGAGTTTAAATCATTATTAACTTCATCTATTTTTTCTATCGTCACATCATCATCATCGTCAAAATTAATGACAACGGGATGACAAAGGGTGATTTCTAAGGATGGATGTATAAAAAGTGAAGGTTGTTGGATTGCTTTTGTTATGATTGTTGCACTCGACTATTCTATGGAAAGTTAAGAGGAGGATGGTCAAATATCACTTCGGTCAAGGGTAGAGGTTGATTTTCTTTATCTTCTTCTATATGAGATTAATGAGCAAGGAGATGATGGCAACACCTATGTTCCCTAGCATTGCACAGTTTCATTTTATTTTGTTTTGGAGTTATTGAGGTGTAAGAGTAGATTGAATCATCATAGGTTCTACTTTTGAAGTAGGAAGAATAGAAGAAACCAAAGATGATGGGTCAACCACTTTCTCTTTGGCTTATTACACTTGTTTAAAGTGAGGAGGCATGGTAGGAGTGGTTTCATTTTCTCTTGGTAATTTGAATGATGGTAGGGAAGTATCTAAGGGTGGTTTTTTAGGAGGTTGTGTGTTTTTCTCAATGTCAGAATTAGGTTGAAGCATGGTTTCATCTATGATAGGAAGTGTGAAAGGGGATAGGGACATGTTATGAAGAGATAATTCTGCTATCTTTTTAGATTTAAAATTTTGGTAAGCAATGGAAAAGAAGTCCTTTCAGGGGGTGATGGGTTCCATGGGTGTAGGCCAAAAGACTTCTAATGAAAAATTACCTTTCGAAGATAAAGGAGTAAAGCCACTATATCTCATTATCATGTGGAAACTTCAAACACTTGTGAAAAACTGATGGGACCATGTTCATTGAGCGAATCCAAGGGTGGCCTAGCCACAAACAAAATTGGTCTGATTGTGGTATAATTGAAAATGTTTCCTCTAAAGTTTTAGGTCCTATTTGGAAGGGTAGCACAATCAATCTGATTGTAGGGCATGCAAAACCAGTGTGTGTCTTAATCCATGTAGTTGGTTTATTATATTCATCTTGATATAGCTCATGTAATACTAGAAACTCCTTTGTGATCACGTTCTTTCCACAAGAGAGAGCTATTAATATCCCATTAGTGGGCTTATCATAGATTTTTCCTGTTATGTAGAAAGGACCATTAGGAAGCTTTTGTAGTATTTATTTAGTAGAAAAAGTGATATCAAGAGACTTAGTGGTTTTTTCCTTACAAGAGATAACATCTATCATAGCCACTAGTTCATCCATAGGACTTTCCATAGTTACAGGGGGAGGTGTATCATGTTGTTCATTGGTTGTATCAATAGTCATTACATCAGTGTTTGAAGGTTCAGTAGCCTTGACAAATGAGGTGGTATGTTTAGGAATGGGATTAGTGAAAATTTACAAATTATGGTTGGGGGGTGAAATGGACTTATTTCCTTGATCATTAAAACCCACAATAGAAAAATGGCCTAAATCAATGAGTTCTTGAACTAAATGTTTTAGATTCTTGCAGTGTCTAGTTTTACGTCCATTCTGGCGATGAAAATGATAATAAGCATTAGGTTTGAAGGTGGGTGGTAATGGCTAGTTTAGATCAAGCAGTCAGATGGGTGGCAAAGTGAGCATGCGTTGTTGAATTAATTAGTTCATCTTGTTATGAAGGGTATCGAGTAGGGGATTAAACTCTCTTTGGGTCCCCATAGGTATAAGGCACCATTGCTTTAATAGCTACCACTTGATTTGGAATAGGTTGGGTTGGTTGTGGTTGAGGTTGAGGAGGTGGATTAAACTATAAAAAGCCTCTATTTTTTTTGTAGAAGCTTTCTGTGTTATTTTGGTTTTGATTGTTGTGTTCAGGTTTTTCAACTTGGCTAGAAATGGATTTTGAATCATGACTTAAAACTGAGTTATGGTATTCACACAAGGTTGTGCATAAATGCATAAACAAAGGGAATTTCATCATTGTTAATTTATCCTGAAGGTGTGTGTGCAAGTTTTCAATAAACATATTTTTTAGATGTGCATTAGGAATCTTGACATCAATTTGAGCATACACGAATTGGTATCATGAGATAAAATCCATTATTTTTTCATCTATGTTTTGTCTACATTGCATAAGGTCATCCATTATCTTTTTAGGTGTCATGCGAACTTGAAAGTGACTTGTGAGGGAATCCACCAATTCATTGAAAGAACGGATGGAATGATTACACAAGCTGGAAAACCACTCTAAGGTAGTTTATTTCAATTTATATGGGAACAGTTTAGCTAAAATTTTACCATCAGTGAAAAAGTCACTACATAAAGCTATATAAGTATTAACATGGTTGATAGGGTCTCCTTTTCCTCTAGATTTCTCAAATTGAGGCATTTCAATCCCTTATGGCATCAAGGTGCATAAGATTTCTAATGATAAAGGGCTACTATGGACATGATATGTAGGTGGAGTGAATTGACATTGGCTAATGGTGGAAATTTGATGTTGCATGGATGAAATGGTGATAAGGAGTTGTGTAAAAAGAGGATTGGGGTATGTGGGTTGAGGTGGAAGGGAAAATGGCGATGGAGTGTAGGTGATAGGAGGGGAAGTGAAAGGAATACTATGGGGTGTGAAGGTGGTGGAAGGGACTAGTGATGCCACAAGAGAAGTAGGAATTCTAGTGGAAATCAGGAAAGAGGTAGATGCATAATTAACCTGATGAATAATTCTGTGAACAAGAAAATTGGTATAAGTTGGTATGGAAGCTATGGTTGAAGGGAGAGGAACATGAGGTCCTCCTTAGCTTATAGGAATGTTTGCAGATTGGATATTAGAAGAAGCATGTTTATTGTAAATATCAAAAATATTCTTCATCACTTGCAAGCCATCATCACTTTCAATTAAATAATGAAGGTTTTCAATGGCAGGTACGGTAGTGGTGGAAATGTTTTCAAGTGACAATTCTTGTTGTAAGTTTGCAAAATCCTCAAGAATATTTATGACCTTGTCTTGTGGGAGGGAGTTGTTTTGGTTGTCAACATTCATTAGATGGAAAGGTGAAGGAATAGAAGTGGTATTTTCAATGCCTAATGCACCATTTTCCATACTAGGAGTAGGAGCTCATGAGATCCCAAGGTCCACAATGAAAGTGCTATCGTGGGAGACCATGAGTCTAGAACTTCTTCTCACTAAAGTATTATCAACAAGGCACCAAACACTCATACAAGGACCACAAAGGATGGGTGAATGCAAACGGAAACTAATATAAGAGTTTGAAATGAAAATAACATAAATACTACTAATTGTAATAGAGATCTAACTAGAGAAAATATATATGCAAAAAATTGCCAGAAAAATGCTAGAAATGTTGTTTAACAAGTGCAAAGGGATTGATTAGCCCTAGGTGGAAAATGAGTCCTAGTATGATGTTTTTGTGTTTTTTCACAAATTATAATGTGATTTTAATTCTCTATAGAGTGCAATCAAAGATGTAGAATGCATATTTTTACTTTTTTCAATGAGATACAATGCAAAAATAAAATCTAAATGAATTTTTCACTAATGCAAATGTAAACTAGGATGCAATATGTAAATAAAATTAGAAATGCAAAGTGCTCAAAATTTGGGTTCACAAAAGTAAACCATTGATTTTTGGCTCCTATTGACAACTCTTGCTCTTCTAGGGTTTTTGCCCTAAAAGGAGAGAGATAGGAGCTAAAATGCTAATGGTTCATTCAAATTATGTAATGTGTGATTTTTTCTAACTTAAGTTAACTAAATGCAATTGAATAATCTAGATGAATGAATATGAATGCAAAAGTGAAATTAAAGTTATGTTTGAAAACACATTATGATATACAAATAATGACATAAACGAAGAAAATATGTAGAATATAATAAGATGAGTTAAATTAGAGTGCACTTGGGTGAAGTATGATGAATCTAGAATTTTGTGGATTCTGGTTGAATTCACTAATTTTTCACAGTGGGACTCATTTTCCCAAGGTGGCGAATCAATCATCCTCCTAGTGAAAATGTGTTGAGAACAAGTTTATGTTTGTTGGGATCTAGAATCTAAAAAAAAATCAGATTTTTAGTCCTAAGGTGGGACTCATTCACCAAGGGTGGTGAATCAGTCCTCTCCCAAATCTCTAAAAAATCAGGAGACAACTCTACAAAACTAGATCTGGAAATCACTGTTTATCGGGTTGTCGAAGTCAATTCTATAGGAAATAAATAGAAAACCTTTTCAAAGCTTGAAATAGACTTGATTTGACTTGAAGCACATAGTTGACTTATAAACCAATCTTCAACACTAAAAAGCTTGTCAAATTTGCACACAAAAGGCTACAAAAAAAAATGCAATAGGGGACAAATGGTTTAGGGTTAGTGAATAGGGGTTTTACTTTGTCGAACCCCACTTTTGGTAATCAAACCCTTAATAAAATAATGAAATGAAAGAGAAAGATAAACTATAAACATGCAAGTTCTATCAACTTACCAAACCCTTGATCATGCAAGTCTGAAGTAATGTCAATGGCTACTTCAAAGTGCTTGAAAAGATGTAAAATGCTTGAATACTTGAATATGATGTATGAATGCTAGAGAATTGTAGGAGATGTAAAATGAGGTGAAAATATCTTATTTATACACAATTGTGACTTAGTTACCCATTCATACCTCATCACAGGCCAACATCAAGTTTTTTTGAATAAAATCTCGAAAGGAAATTTAAAATATTTTGAATTTGGGGCCAAGGGGGACTCATTCGCCACCCATGGTGAATGGGTCCCACTTAGGACTGGAAAATGTGTGCAAGAAATATGTGGTATTTAATACTAAAAAATACACTTAATTAAGCATATTAGAGCATAAAGGGGCCAAATAAAGCATGAGAAAGGGATAAATAGTGAAGATATGCCTACAAAAGTGTGAAAGCTTGTTACAAGACTTTACAACCCTTGAAAATAGGACTTGTTGATGAGTAAAATGGTGATTTTTAGGTGAATTGTAATTAATAGAGTCTAGAAGAAGGTAGAAATGTCTTACAACACTTCATAACACCTTCACAAGATGTTGTTCTTTAAAGTTTAGTACTTAAATAAGCATGTTCAAGCCATGTTGCAACATAAAATTAGAGCAAAATAGACAAACACCATGAAACAAGACCTACAAGGACATAAAATGACAAGGGGCCATTTTTCTAGGATAAAAGTAATTTTCATAATTATTAAATAGTTGCTCAATAAAGTTGGTATGGGAATTAATTAATTAGAATATTGTTATTATAGTAGTATATCAAAGTTGCAAAATTATTATTTGGGTTTCCTATTAGCCAATTTGATAGAAATGGTTGTTTTGTTAACAATATAATTATTTTTAATATATATATATTATTTTATTTTATTTTATTGTCAATAGTAAAAGAATGATTTTTTGATATGTGAAAGGTTATGTGTTAAAAGAAGAAATAAAAATATTATTTAATAAAAAGATTTCTTTGATTGGATAGATATTGTGAGAATGAGTACTTACTTGCTATAAACAAATGAGTATTTAATTCAATACAGATCATGACTAGATTGAGTATTTATTTTAGGAGAATTGATTTAGTTCATTTATAGATCATAGTTAAAAATTAAGGTTCGTTAAAGGATATAGATGAATCTACATTTACATAGTTTTGTTTACTTAAAAGTTAAATGATAAAGTTAGTTAGGTTAAGTTGTGTTTGAAATAGTATCTTGAGTAATTGGTATATCTTTACGATAGGAAAATTGACTAGATTTATATTTTTCTCTCATGGCATTAATTTAGAAGTTAGTTGTGTGAGCATTATTATGATATGGATTATTTTATTGAGTGATTTGTGAATTAATTAGTAACAATATAAATATTTATATAATTTTATTTTTAAATTGTTAAATTTTTATGTTACATTGCATGAGTTTGTGAATGTCTTCATGGTTATGATTAATTGAGTGTGTTTTTATTATTGAATTAAATGTATAAGTAATTGTAATATGGATGTCATTTGTGTAAGTGTTTAAGGTTTTTGTGCCTTTGGGATATTTGTTTAGGATGTTGGTTCTAGAAGCCTAAGAAGGGGTATATTTGTATGTATGGTCCTTATACTTGTTTAACCTTGGAAGTGGTTGGCTATGTTGTTGGTCATGAGCATTGTGTGAACACAATCCCTAAGGGTGTTGTCATGGGTAATTTTGGTATGTAACTGAAACTAAAGCCACTATCAAGTTCTAATTGAAGAAAGTTTTGTGTATGGGTGGTGCCTCCTATCTATGTGTGGATTCATGATATTTTGTAAGATTATTCTATGGAAAGGTATGCATATGTGTATTGAGTAAAATTCAAACCTTAAGTGTTGTACTACCTATTCATGATGGTTGAATTATGGCTATGGGTTGGGACATGGGTTCATGTTGTCCTGACTGGTGTTTATGTGTTTGTGATATTTACACAAGATGGACAATGCCTTGCTCATGTAGGGTTTACTAGTTGCAAGTAGGGGTAGTGGTTCTCAATGGGGGTTGAAACCCAAAGTGGTGTCCAAGATAGCCCATTGGATTGTTTCTCAATACATTGATAACCTTAATAATGAATTCGAGGGATCGGTAGAATTCACATTAAATAAGATAATGATATGCTTCACTCATGGCTCAAGTACTTGTTTAGGCTTGAGATGATATGGGAAGGCCTGGAATGGTAAGATCAACTACCTTGTCCTCACAAAAGGTAAATTAGTTCTACATGAGTTTGTATGGGGGTCGGGGATCAAGAGAGGCTACCAAGACAACCTAAGATGGGGTTCGGGGCCTAGGAAGATCTACTAGGAAGACCCATATCAAGCTACGTGATGAGACTCCTCCCTCTTGCAGCCTAGCATCCCTAGTTCTATTTCCTCTTTATATCTTGTGTGTCTCTAGAAGTGAAGTAATTGTTGTAAGTGTTGGAAGTGTTGGAAGTGAAGTAAGAGTTGTAAGTGATGTTGGTATTGTTAGTAATGTTGTGTTGGAGTCCCTGTATAGCCCTGATTTTGTTAGCTCATTCTTTCTTGACTATCTATTGAATGTAGGACCTTGTCTTATCTCCTAATATGGGGGTGGAACTAAAGGTTCCACATGGTTAGGAGGTTGGTTCTTCCCTCCAGTGGGTATTCTTTCTACATGTTCATGTGTGTGGAGATTGTTCCTTATGTTGTGGACTCCAATTTTTATTCCAGTTCGAGAAGGAAACATTTCATGTAATTGTATATTGGATAGTACTTCCATTATATCATTTAATATAATCTAATGTACTCTTCCTCATGTAGTAGGGGAAGCATTTTTGTAATTTTTGTAATGATGTAACAATTATTGATGAATTCTTCTTGTAATGAATATTGTAAGGTAATGCATCTTGCATATGTTGATTAGCTAGAAATGATATTTAATATTGATTATTAGATGACATGTTATGGAAGTAGCAAACATTTAATGTGGTGCTTTAAAATGAAACTTGCATGTTAGATAAATTATATTATCTTAGTAGTTGATAATATGATTCTAGTTATCTTGATTACAAGTTTTGTGAGTAACACAGTCAAGGAACCTTAGAGGACCTAGGTGTAGATCATGATGTTATGCATTCTATTGTTAGTTTCTTTAAACAAAAAATTGATCCATTAGTTTACCTAGTTTAGTGTTCTCCTCTAGGTTTCCTTAGCTAGAGCATTACACACTCAAATATTTTGTAAAGAATATTTGCATGGTCTTGTCAAGTTACGGATTTGGCTAGAATGTTGTCAACATAATCTTTCAAAATTTTATGTATGTAGTCATGAAATATCAATTTCATTGCTCATTGATATGTTTCCACTATATTTTTCAATCCAAAAGGCATGAATACCCAACAAAAAGTTCCCCAAATGGTGGTGAATGTTGTCTTGTATTGGTCTTGAGGGTTGATAAAGATTTTGATTATGTCCAAAAAATCCATCCATGAATGACAACACAACATGTCATGTAGTTGAGTCCACCATCATATTGATATTAGGAAGGGGAAATTGATCCTTTAAGGATGCTTTATTCAAGTCTCTACAATCCATACGCATCTTAATACAATTGTCAAGTTTTGCAATTACAACAATATTTGAGATGCATAGAGAATAATCAATACATTGAATGAATCCAACATCAAGAAGTTTTTTAATTTCAGTTTTGACCAATAGGGCTATCTTAGGATTCATTTTTTTATATTTTATGTTGCATTGGTTTAGCATCTTCTATGAGGACTATGTTATGTGTTACACTCTTAGCATCAATTCCTAGCATGTCTAAGTAAGTCCAAGAAAATAGTTTGGTAAAGTCATGAAGTAAGGTTTAATGATCTTCTTGTTCGCCTTCATCAAGAAATTTCTCTACTTGAATTATTTTCTCCTCATTTTTTATATCCATTGATATGTTGATTGTATCTCCTAAAGGAAGTGATTTTGATTTTGATTTCCCAGGATCATATTCCTATTTGTCTTTGATGTTTTCATTTTTGTATTGACTTCATAAACTTGTTGAGTACTAACCAATGCACATGTGACTCATTTCCTTGTCAGAGGAGTGAATGATTTATCATAGATTCCTAGAATTTATTTTAAAGCTTCATCATACTCAAACTATTCCAAAGATACATTAGAATTCATGTGAAGCAATTTGAGATGCTTCAAGGTGAGGGTTGGCTTGTTACAGTTACATATGATAGTGTTGATATTGAGTGAAGGTCATTTTGTTGCTTGTGATATCTTAGAAGGGAAATATACCAAACCTCTTTTTATTTCCTATGTGTTAGGCTTGATAGGGATACAAATACCTTGCTCTTTCTTCCCACGTCCTCTTTCATTATACCCAAGTTTTTTTGTGAGCTCATAACCTATCCCATAAAGTTTTTCTATTCCTTTTAGGTTTGGTGGTTGTTGATAATCCATCTCATCAAAATTCATTGTGTAGCTTATGTCTTCATCCTAAGTAGATGAGGTAGATGGATGTGAGATGTCTTGTGAATTTTTTGTTGACATTACCATTGATTTATTTTCTTTTCATTTTATTTCATTGTTATCTTGTATTCTCCCATGAATGTTGGTGTGAAATCTAAGGATCCCCAATCATCTTCCAATAACTTAGTAAGTTTGTCAATGTCTGTTTCTTGTTCTTTTTCTTCTTATGATACTATTTGTGATGCATAGGATTCCAATTCTTCCAAGGGATTTCATCCATCTCTTTTGGCCATCAAACAACTTTTAGGTTTGGGATTATCTTTTAGTGTGTAAAATTTGTTGTTATAAACATACTTCATGATCTGATGTAGAGTAGAAGGCACAACATTATTTTCATGAATCCATAGTCTCCCTAAAAGGATATTACAAGAAAGATGATTAGGGATAATGTGGATGAGAGTTTTTAATGTTACTTCAATTCTAATAGGTAATGCAATAAATTTGAGTGGTTGCTTTCCTATGTTGTCAAATCCTCTAATAGATAAATAATTAGGTTTAATATGTCTTTTACTCATCCTAAGTATTTTAACAAGGCTCATAATATAGACATTTAGGGTCAAACCATTATCAACAAGAGTTTTTTTTATCGCAATTCGACCAATGTGGACTATTATGTTGAAAGCTTCATACTTTTGAATTTTCAAGGGAGGTAACTCACTCTATTGAAAGACTATGTCAAAATTCATTTCATTCATCTATTGGATTAGTGTTACTACATCGTTTGAATTATTGTTAGAAGGAACCATAACTTGTTAGAAGGCTTCTTGGAGTATTCCATGATAACTAGGTGATACTTGAAGTAACTCCCAAATAGAAATATCAGTGGGAGTGTTCTTATGTTGTTCAACAAGGTTATATTCCTTTCCATTGTTTGTTGGAAACAAGGAGCACTAGGGAAAATAGGAATAGGAAATGGCAATGAAAAAAAATATTGTTATTGTTTCCTAATGTTTCTTGTATTGTAGGTGTGTGTAATGGTGTTATAATTCTTTTGTTGTGAAGCATTAACATCATTAGATGTAGTCTTTTTTTTGGTGGTTCAAGGATGAGCATAGGATTGTCTTGAACTTGTGGTTTTTGTGAGGGGAAGTAAATTATGAGTTGTGTTGTGATGGTATTAATTTCTTTCTATTTCATTTTGTCATGAAAAGCCTTAGTGGATGAACTTTGGGAGATGAAATCCTTAGGGTATTCATCTAACATGTCAAAGTCATTGCTATTAAAGGCTTGGAGGGAAAGTCAAGCTTTAAAAGAAAACTTGTCATCCTTTTACTTTCTCTAGAGGTTTCATTTGATTATTTGTTTGTTTTGATTTTGTTTTCTAATGAATTCCAAATGTAATTGAACATGTATACCAATACAAAAAATGGTGAAAATATAGAATTCTAATGCTATCTATAACTGAAATGTACAATAAATTATTTTTCCCAATATTGCTAAACCTATCTAAATAAACAAGATATTTCATGTAAGAACAATATGTTTCAAACTAACAATTTTCATATTTCAAAATAGATACAAAAATGTTTATTAGATACAAAACATAACTCAAAAATTTTGTTGTCAAAAGTTGTACAGGGACTCATTCAACACTAAAGGTGAATGAATCCTTGGGCAGGTACTTAGATAAATTAGAAAGGCACCTGAAACACTAGAACATGCCTAGAAATCCTTTGATTAGGGTATCTAGGGACTCATTCACCACTAAAGGCACTAATGGATCCTAGTTTTAGTTTTTTCTAAGTTTGATTTTAGTTTCTCTAATTTGGATTTATGTACAAGCTTTCTCTGATATATAATAATGGATGTTGTAATAGTTTTTCTAGGTATAAGGTCTCTAAATGCAAGTTTTTCTATCATTGAATGATGACTAAAATTAGAAAATCTATGATGCAATTTGAATCTAAATGCTTGAATGGTGATCTCAATGTCAACAAAATTAAAAACTAAATCTAATTTAAATAGTTTTTTCAAAATTTTAATGAATATAAGCAATGCAAACATGGAATTTTATCCTACATGCAATGTTCACTAATGAAAAACAATGAAACCTTAGAATTTAATGTAAACCTAATGCAGGCTAGGGGTTTATGATTTAATTGCACTCCAAATCAAAAATTAAGATGTTCACAAAGAGGTTGATTTCACCAAAATGAAACATAGAAAAAGAGGGAGGAATGAACAGAATTTCCCCAATCCACCTTTCTCTATATTGGGGTTTCATTCAAAAAATGAAATCCAAGAATATTGAAACAATTATCAACCAAGAGGTGAATTGAATCAAGATTGAGGGATCTTGTAATATTTCCTTTGTGCAAGGATGGGGTGGTGAGCTAGATCTCAATTTTAGGAGAAGGAATTAAGTTAATGAACAAACCCTAATCCTAGATCTAACACACAAAATGCATAAATTAAACACAAAACAGAAGGAAGTTGAAATTTTTTTGGAGGAACAAGAAGGAAAGGATGTTGTGCACCTAGTGAAATAAAACCTTTTTGAAATGCTTCTAGGGACTCATTTGCCACCAAAGGTGAATGGGTATTGGTAGGTTTGTTTGGGGAGCTCTGAACTAGAAATAGAAGCTTGAAATGTCTATAACATGCTACCCTTTATCCCCTAACAGGGACTCATTCACCCGTAAGGCGAATGGGTCCTAATAGGACTTTCCAAAAATATTTGAATTTTGGTTGTAACTTCTAGGTCTAGTCTTCTCCTTTACACCTTGAAATTCCAATTTTTGAATCCAGATCTTCCTATAACCTACAAAAAAAATTTGGTATCTTGGTGGATATGGGTGTTCCTTGGTCAAATCCCTTGTTGTTAATTAAACCTTAGATGATGAATAAGGATTTGAAATATGTAATTGTGTGTGCAATCTCAATCTTAAGTTTTTCTAAGACTAAGATCCAAGATAATGTAAAGGAAATTTTACGTAATTGTGTTAGGATAAAACCATTGAATGCAATATGGACAATGTAGATGGCTCACTTAAGAAGATGTATAATCCCTCTAATGAATGAAAAATCTAAAAATACCTCTTGCAGGCTACAAATAGGATGATTATAGAAGATGAAATCACTTACGAAACAAGTCCTTAGGCTTGGTCGAATGACTTGTGCATCTCCCAAAACCTAGAATCTTGCATGATTCTTCATAGGAATCTATCATCAACCTTCACTAATACTTGATCTTGAACACAAAATGAGCTGGAAGATCTTGAAAGGATGCTCCAAACTTCATTTTTGCTTGAATGCTTTATCTCATGGAAGTTATTGTCTCTTGTTTTCTTATAATCTTGCTTTAGTTTTCTCTCTTAGGTGAAATTATGTAAAATAACCTTGCATTTATACTAAGAGAATTAACTCCAAAATTCAAATATTTCAAGTTGACCTCATATCTAAAAATGAAATTAATTATAATCCTGCCATAATGAAATTCAAAAAGAGTTTCCTTGTTAAGGGATGACCCATTTTCCACCCAAGGAGAATGCGTATTGACACACTTTCCAAGACCTTGCTCTGATGAGTGAAACGAAGATCAAAAACCTAGTTGAAATATACAAAGAAAGTGGGGTCTTGTTAAGGGAGGATCCATTAACCCTTAGTGACAAATCGGTCCTAGATCCAATTTCTAGGACCTAGAACTTGCCACATTGAAGGTTATATTATTTAATTACTAGGTATTAGGATTGATCCCTCGAAAAATGAAATTTAGAGGGCTTGAATTTGAATTAAAGGGAAAATTAAGTCTAATTAACCACATTCCCACAATTAATTAATACCACCCTAGATAAATGTGAAAGTGTGTTACAACACTTTACAAAACCATAAACAAGGCTCAACTTAAGTACAAGAAGGGTCTAATAGGCTTAATTAATTGATTGAACCTTAGAAAAGTTTGAAAATGTCTTATAACACTTTACAACACTCTTGTGAAAGGTGAAATTTAAATATATTTTAATTAAGGACTCTAGAGAGGTGTGAATGTGTGCAACACCTTACAACACCACTCCAAAGCATAATTAAGTTAATTATGTGTCAATTATTTCAAATATAGTGTGACAAAGGATTACTTTTTTGACACTACAAATAAGTCCAAAATATAATCACCACATGACTTCAAACAAGCCACCTAAGAGATAAAGAAGGAGAATTAGTGGCATTAGTCCCAAAGAGATTCTTGTCTAATCACCTTACCACATACCCTACACCTTGAATAAAGGTACACTTAGGTCCATTCCCAATCTGCAACCTAGACACACTTGATGCACAACATACAATAACAAGTCACTAGAGGATCCAACTAACACAAAAAATGATATCATATGTCAAACCTTTAACAAACATATGAGCTCCATAATGTTCCAAAGTAGAGAACCTCTCTCTGATACCAAATGACATGCCCTAAAAATTTCTCTACCAAAATCATTTATAATTACCAATTTTTTTACCTACTAGTATTATTAAAGTCCTATAGAAAATTGATAGAGGATGAAATCATGTTTACGATGTCATCATATCACTTTGACTATTCCTAAAATTCTAATTTAAATTACAAGGTCAAGATTTACACAAGAAACAACCCAAAAATAAAACACCACATAATTTACCAACATGAAATCCCTCTACCTTAACATCAAGGCCTATAGACCAAGAACTAGGAAAAACATGACATAGTCAACATAAAAGGTGGATAAGTGAATCCCCTAAAATCCATAGGTATTAAAAGTCCCTATTCACTCAACAAATGTGTCAGTATGATAGGAATATTCACAAATACATACAGTAAAATACACCATTTCACATTTCATTACAAATTAACTAATCCAACAAAAAATATCATATATGATTCTCCATTTAAAATAAACTCATTGAGTAATCATATCAAGACTATTACATTCACACACAACAATCCATCACTATCACCATGAGACATAAAAGTCCATCAATGATCATTGCAAATATTATGAGTATCAAATGCATCAAAATATATCAAATGTAACCATTGCATCATCTAACATAAGCAAACATGAGAGCACAAGAAGCTTGGTCTCACAAAATTGATACCAATGAAAATTTAACAAAACCAATTCCACTTGGAAAATCTATAAGGAAAGGCTAACCTTTAGCTTCTACCTTATTTGTTATTTCCTATGAAGCACTTTACTATGCATTGAGAACATAATTTCTCAGCCCAAAATTACATGGTATTAATTTACTAGATGACTCCTCCTTACTTAACATTTAGTTTGATCATGAAACCACTTTGTTTCCTACTCTGAATAGAGAAAATGTTCATAATCTTGTTAATAGGTTGAACTTTATTTTTCTTTCATCTAGTTCTAAAATATAAGAGACCAAATCCATCATTTTGAGTTGGTCTAATCTCCCTCCTAACTGGATTGTAGTTTTTGGCTAGTGATGGGGTGGCCCTACAAATATTGTAAGATATCTAGGCATTCCATTCTCTATTTATCCCTCTCTACTTGACATGTGGAATTGGATGTTCTCCAAAATATAAAAGAAAATGAATAGCTGGGATAGGAAATATTTATTCCTAGCTAGCAGAGTTCAAGTGTTCCAACCTATTCATTCCTCCTACTCCATCTATTATGCCTCTATTTTGTTTGTTGTAAGTTATCAATTTAATAAAGTTAAAAAAATAATAAGGTAATTTTGTTTGGTCTAATGGTAGAGGAAAAAGGAAAAAGCATGCAATTAGGTGGGATTGTTGTTGTCATAGTAAAGAGCATGGGGCCTTGGGGTTAAAAGACTTGAGATTCCAAGGCATTTCCTTAGCCAAGCTAAGTGGATTGTAAAATCTATGGATGGAAATGAGCCTTGGAAAATTATATTAAGGAACAATCATATGCACGATATTATTTTTAGGAGATTCAATGTAGTCCCTTTAGGATCACCCATTTTTCTATAGCATATGGGAGGCATGGGAGTATTACAAGAACATGATATGAGGAAATGAGGCAATTAACACTAATCATAATGTAGTATATGGATTTAGGTCAATATGGTGGAATATAACCCATAATAACAAGTTGTTGGCCTTGCTACAAGGATGCTCAACAATGAAATTATGGAACTCAAAGCGTATATCTTTATTTAATGTTCTATACATGAACAATAGACTCAAAAAATTTCCCCGACTACAATCTAAATCTAACTTGACAGACTCCAGTAAGAGAACTTATACTATCATAATGAATAAAATGGAAAAGGTGAAGCAACCAATTAATTTTAAAAGGATGCCAATTTCTATGAGAAATTCACATGGATTGATGGCTCCCCCTTCTTCTAAACCAAGTGTCTTTATCTATACAAGATCTTATCCCAAAACCAAAGCATATTTGATCATGCTAATAAAGTGTGACAATTAAATCTTGAAAATAAAGAATGATGAAATATGCTCAGAGTTTTTTGGTCTAATAAACTTGAGGAAAGGAAAATTTATTTAGAATGGATGCTAATCCTTCATAAATTGTTCATAGTTTCTACCCCTATCTCTTGTCCTTTATGTGGTTATAGAGAAGATATTGTTCAAATTTATTTCAATATAAATTTTCTTTAGCGATCTAGTCTTTATTCATGGGTAATATTATGCAGTGGAATATTAGAGATTAAGTTTCGTGGTTTAAAGTTATAGTTGGATATGTTAAAGGTCTTGATAAAATTCTAACCTCTTTTGGTTGTTGTTATCTACTAAAATATTGTGGTTTTTATGGAAAAATAGGAATGAACATGTATACCAAGTTAAGGAAAGGATCCTTACTAAGTCTAAAAATAGACTCAGTTTTCTAATGATTGTTGAATAGGTCACTTTAAATTTGAGGTTGCTAGTAGATAGGCTCGTCAAGGTCATTGAACAAGACTCCTCACCACTATGCAAAGAAGTTAATCAAGAAGCATATTATAGGTTGCAGGATTTGAGAAAGGTGGACTAGAAGTTTCAAGAAGAATGCATGCACTTTTAAAATTATTATAGTAAGGAACATTAGTACCAACTTGGGAGAGATAAGTTGTTGTAAGTGATGTTGGAATGTTCTTTAGAACTTGGATTGTTCAAGACAAAAAAAATGAATGATGAATATGTGTATTTTTAAAGCTATGTTTTAATTTGTATTCTTTGTTGAGCTAGTTCAATACTTATTATTTATAACTAGTGTATAGCCTAGTTGGGGCTTACTTGGTGTGACCACCCTGGTCACATAATTATAACCAGACTATTCTTTTTGGTAATAAATTTTAAATATTAAAAGTATTCTCTTTATATCTACCTCACACCACTCCTTTGGTCACCACTCACACATCTACTCCACCAACATACTTTATAGAAACTTGAAAACCATAGGAGGTCGTGAGGTCAATCCCTAGGGGAAGCCAAACGCCGAAGGGTGGCCTCAATGTAGTATTCTAGATAAAAGAAGCATCAAATGTTTGGGTGGGAGAACTCGTGTCTGAAATGGAAATTTCCCAAATAAGATGCCTATCAATTCATTTTAAAAGAAGAATTATTTCCACAGCCACCACTATCTATCTCCATTTGCAAACAACTACTAGTAGTTGCTTTCCACTTAAGAATTATTGGGTCCCTATTCATGGACTTCAATGTTTCCTTGAAATGATTCCTTGTAGCACCAAACCTTTGCATGGAAGAAATGTGTCCTATTTTCATTAACTTCTTTTTTGGAGGTGTGTCTTCTTGAAGTTCACTCACTAGAGATGTTAACATTCCTTTTGACTTTGGTTTCAAATTTAGTAGAAGAATCCCTTTATCCTCAACTTTAGGTCTAAAGAAGGAAAACAAGATCAATAGAACCTAATTACTTCATAAACATAAATATATTATGCACATATTGAGATTTTAGGAAAATAAAAAGTGCATTGTCTAGTGTTGAAGAGGAAAGTAAGATGTTAAATAATATTTCAAACAACCTTTTTGCAATGAAAATGAACCATTTGTGATCATGTCAATTTATTTCTCATTTTCCTTTTGTTTTAGGATTGGCTTTGAGATGTAATAGGTTCTAAATTGGAATATTATTTTGTGTTTTTGATTAATTACAAGCATTAATCTACTTTCTTTCTTATAGAAAAATATATTAACTAGATAAAATAGTATATGATGCAAATGAGTACATAGAAATATAGATTCAAGTATAATTGCTGCACTAAGATGATTTAGAGTTCCTCATATTATTTTGACATAAAATCTTTGGTATTTCAACATGTAAACATTTTATTCATTTGTATGGTACTAGGTTTGTGGTGTGCTCTTTTTTTCCCCTACGTAAATTTATAGCATTCATTCTAGTATGTATTAAGGAATTCTTAAAATATAATAATTATCTCTTTAGCATTTAATTTTAAAAATTGAACATGATAACATCATGGAATAAATTTAGATAAAACAGTCATTAAAACTTCTTGGAAGAGAACTAATAGATATTAGATGTGATTACTTTGTGGGTGTGATGTCCATAGTCTTTGTGGGTTAGACATAAATCTTTTTTTTATTTATTTACATATTGAGCTTTCATATATTTAATAAAAGTAAAAGGAAACAAACTACATGCTAAATGCATCTAAACTAGCAATCAATCTTGATCCTTGAATGATTACACAAACAAATGACTATTAGTTTGTACACATGGAAACAAATGCAAGTATCTAATAGGCTATTTTTATGCGAGGATATAGGTCTTACATGATGCCTTCACTCTCACATGTGGAGCACTAAATGATGCATTATTTGTTTGCATGTATAGAAACACTTTCTTTGAGATTATGCATTAGTGATTGTATTACCTTTATTGTATGATTTTCTAATGTTTGTAAAAATATTTGTATGCATCAAATTTCCTTGTGTATTTTTCATATTTGAGGATTAATTACATGACGATTATGGTCCCCATAGCATTTGCATGTGATGGTTCTATATACCTCAACCATGCCACTAATTATTTGAATATTTTATTGAAACTTCTAAAGTTCAATCAATCTTTTTTTCTTATCCAACTACCTCTTATATGCAAGCTCTTACTAAGTGTTAAATTTCTTGTTGAAAATATCATTATGTTTCTAATCTAAGAATCACATGGAGATGTAATCTTTTGTTGTTATGAATGATGAGGATTAGCAATTGTTAAGCTAGATAAGACTAAGATGTTAAGAATTAGAGATGTTTATAGTTATGTGTTTAAAATATGCTATTATATATTAAGTATACATTTAATTATAAAAATTAATGCAAAATCCTTTATATTATATAGCATGTAAATCATTAATGCTAATCTTGTTTGTTGCATGCAGTTTGCTTGGATGAAACATTGCCAGGTTATCATCTACATAGGGGATTTGGGTTAGGAGAAAATAATTATTATCAAACCAAAAATCAAGGATGGGCCCATAGCATCAACATGTGATGGTTTTATATACCTCAACCATGACACTAATCATTTGAAGATATTATTGAAGCTTATAAAGTTTAATTGATATTTTTTTCCTATCCAACTATTTTTTATATGCAAGCTCTTAGTAAGTGTAACCTTTCTTGTTGAAAATGTCATTATGTTTCCAAACTAAGAATCACATAGACATCTAACATTTTGTTTTCTGAAATGGCGATGATTAGCAATTATTAAGTTAGATAAGACTAAAAGATTGAAAATTAGAAATGTTTATAATTATCTGTTTAAAATATGCTATCATATATTTAATAGACATTTAATTATATGAATCATTGTTTAAAATATATGTATACAGAGAATTGTAATTTCTAATATATTAACTCGACGTGACCAGTGGACCCCTTCAGGTGCAAGTGCTAGTTTAGTAACTTAAAATTAAGTTTGGTACTAAGATAAGAAAATAGGTATTCAAAATCAAACTGCCCTTCGTTGCAGATGGCCCTCACATAGCTGAAATGTTAGTCATAAACACAAACAAACGGAAAATTCAAAGATGTAAGATAGAATGAGTTGGCAATTTACTTTAACCGTTATTATTACATTGGAAGTAAATATTATTACTTGTCATCAATACTTCCTGTATGTTTTGCAGTACAAAATATTTGATTAGATAACGGGGATGAAGTTACGACCAGACCCAGTGCAACATAGTAGATGGCAACTGGATAAGTGGGAGGAACAGGAGGTAGTGGGGCTTTAAATTTAAGAATATCGACCACCTGCCTTATACTCCGTCTGGCTTTCGGATCCAGATGAGAACATAACAATCCCACTAACATTAACCGTTCCATATCATCGGCATGGAAATTTCCACCCAGCTTTGCATCTGAGGCGTCCAAAACCTTCCCATGTCCATACAAATCCCAAACCCATTCCACTAATCTGCAATAATGCTCATACAGCCTCCGGTCAACAGCCCGCCTCCCGCATGCAATTTCTAAACTCACAGCCCCAAAGATGAAGACGTCCGATTCGAGGCTTGCCTTTCCTGTAATCACACACTCGGGTGCAATGTGCCCAAATGTCCCTGCCACCATAGTTGTGTGACAAGCTGCACGCTCACGTTCCACTATTCTAGCTAGGCCGAAATCCCCCAGCTTCGCATTGAAATCGTTGTCCAACATTACATTGCTGGTCTTGACATCTCTGTGGACGACACGCTGGTCCCATTCTTCATGAAAATAGAAAAGGGCAGAAGCTATGTCACACGCTATGCTGTACCTTCGATCCCAATTCAAATCATCTCTCCTCTGCTTCCCAAATAAATATTTGTCCAGACATCCGTTAGGCAGAAATTCATAGACGAGAAACAGTTGGCCCTTTTCATGGCACCATCCGTGGAGCTGCACAAGGTTACGGTGCCTTAGCTTAGATATTATGCTCACTTCTGATATGTATTCTTTTTTGCCTTGTTTGGAGCCTTGAGATATTCTTTTCACGGCCACGGGCTGGTTTGATTCGGCAAGGGTGCCTCTGTACACTCCTCCGAAGCCTCCTTTTCCAAGTATTTCATTGTCGCTGAACATTTTTGTTGCAATGCAGAGCTCAGCGTAGGAGAACTTTCGCGGACCTTGAGCAAAGCGCTCGTCCGGCTCTCTGTTTTCCTTTTTACCATGCTTGCTTAAATTCCTGGTGCTTAGGCGCAGTGTAAAACCACCAATTGTTAGCACCACCATGCAGGCTATAACCGACAGGAAAATTACTTCCCTTCTCTTATTTCTTGGCCTTTTGCTGGAGGCAGGGGAAGAACTTTTTGGCGGATTGTTGATTTCCCACGAATATTCAGAACAAAAGTTCCACAAGTAGATCTTGGGAATGCCGCTTGAATTTCGCCGAGTGGAAGCAGAGAAGCCAAGCTTGATGTTCTGAGGAAGAAACTGACTAAGGTCTATATCATACGACAGGATTTGTGTTATGGGCTTCAGAGAATAAGGTTGGTCGTATAGTAGACACACAAGATACACTTGAAGCTTCTTGGCTACGCCATCGTAAACCACCCATGCGTCCCATGGTTTGCCATTCCCGAGAAGACCCCGGGTCACAGAGGTGTTCACCTTGGAAACAACGCTATTCACGTCGATTCCCACATGGTTGTCATCCACATCGAAAGGAAAATTCTTGAACGTATCAAACTCCACAGCGACAATTTGATTGGAGTTTTTTCCCTCTGATGTCTGATTAAAGAGACCAAGCGATTGACTACTCGCATCTACAGGCGGGTCAAAGTCAAAAGGAGCCATAAAAAAGGCGAGTCCATCCCCGTGTGGCTCCATGATGTCTCGATCGACGATGAAGCGGAGGTAGGTGGTGAAATTGGCGAGAACGTGCGAAGAATTAGAGTTAATCCATAAAGGAACTGGTTTGCTGAAAGTTGCCCCGCCGGAGAACGAACTGGTGTAATCGAAGAAGGGAGGCTACGAGAGGAAGATTGAAGAAAAGCTTTGATCAGAGGTTGCGTGTCCAAGCAGCGTGATATTGGTGAAGGGAGGGAAAGTGAATTGAAGTGATGTTCCCGCATGTGCTCCCAAATGGAACGTAAGAAAGGAGAAGAGGAGGATATGAAAAAGGGTTTCGGTCTGTTGGCCACAGTCTACGGACATGTGAATGCGATGGGCAATGTTGCCTATAATATAATGCAGATTGATCCTAACTTCCGAGGATTGGATTGTCCTATTATCCAAGAGTTGCGGAGTTTCCGAAGCCCTGTAAACTGTCATTGTATGCACCATGTGCACATAGGTAAATCCGTCTTTCCTTGTTTAAATGAAATCGGCAATGCTGCTTATAATATAATGCAGATGAATTTCATATTTTGATCCGAACTTCCAAGAATTGGATAGTCCGATTGTCCAAGAGTTGCGGAGTTTCCGAAGCCCGGTAAGCTATCATCGTATTCATTTCTATGTTTATCCGTCTTTTCTTGTTTGTGTGTTCTCTTTATTTTTATGAGGACTTGGTCATATGATATCGCTTACGATTCGCCAATTTTATTGCAATGCACTTCTTATGAGCATCATATAGTAGCACTAGGTAGCACTTGTATGGAATGTCGGTGCAATGGTACATTTAAAAAAATATAGGTAAGTACGTTAGATAATATATTTTTTTAATATTAATTTTCTTTGGTATAGAATATTATTTTTAGAAGTTTATTTTTATTTTATAAATTTTATCAATAATGATGACAAATATATATTGAAATTTATTATTTAATTTATAGTTTTGAAGTATAATTTTAAAATTTATATAACATTATTTATGACATTTGAAAATTATTTGTTTTTAATAAATTGACGGATTGTTTCTTCACAACAATTTTGTTTGGAAATGCAATCTACAATTTGTTTTATTTCTCTTGAAATGATCTTTTCACTTGTTTGTTTATTTTTTGGTTTGTGCATTGAAACAAAAAATTATTAAACTTATGCCATAATGGTGTGATTTCTTTTATGTTAAAGATATGCATTGAAAATAGTAAGAATTTAACTTGTGTTGAGTAATGAAAATAAAGAAAAAGAAATATAATATTGATAATGTCAAAAATTCTCTTGATATATTAATATACAATTGTTAAGGGGTAAGTGCAAGAAGTTGAGTCAACTTTTAATATAAAAATTCTAAGGAATTTTTTATAGAAAGAATGGATATTCATATTGAAAAAAAGTAGATGCCTATTTTAAACTAATGGATATCTATTTACATTCATAATTTATTATTAATAGACATCCATTTGTAACAGAATTTTTTAGGAATGAACATCTATTAACTATTTTCAACCCACCTACCTCATTTTTTTCTCTTTTATTGATGAAAAATGGCTTGAAAAGGAAAGGAGAATGGATATATGTTGGACAAGTAATGTTGCCATATATTGCCACAAAACATGTAGCTCACTAAAAGTTCATAGTTTTTGATAAAGGGAAAAACGGGTTTTACAGGGACCCGAAACCACCAAGTTTACAACAAAAGAGAGGAAAAAAAAGTCCAACAAAAAAAATGGCTAAAAAAAGGAAAAAATCGGAACAAGCACTAGCTACCTGCAAAAGACTAGGAGGGTTAGACAAAAAAATCCAGCCACAACTAACCTAGAGTCTTCAAAATAAACTTGATTTCAACCTCCAGGTTCTGCATGTCTTAAACTCCCTTCTTGAAGGTTTGAATCATCTACGGCATAGGAGGAGCCTTCCTCTTCAAATTGGCCCTGGTTCTCTTTAAAATACCAGCTTCCTCATCCTGGTTTTTATCATTGACCTCTTCCAAATCAACCATCAAAGAACCCTATTGAGTTTTGTCCAATTTCTCAATCATGGCATTGATGATGATGGCATTGTATCTTTCCATTCTATTGTTTTGCTTAGCTACAATTTTAATAGTATTTTTCATTTTATCCAACTCAATTTCAACCCTTTTGTCCATGCCCGCTTGGTACTGAGTTTCTTTACTGGCACCATGATCTTTTAGCTCTACATCTTTCTTGCCAAGCGTCGTTACCTTAGCTCCCATATCTTCTAGTTTACTTTGAGGGCCCAATTTTTTATTTTTAGCTCATTGATTTCATGAAAGATCCATTTCAAAAATCTAAAATGGTTAGCAACATTATTTCTAGCTAAACCCAATACATCCATAGTGGGTTCCCTATCAAGTTGAAGGAAGTTTTAGTAGGGTTGGGGGTTACAAGGGAACCAATTCTAGCATCTATGTCCAACTAAAAGTTTATATTTAAAAATAAGAATGACGATTGAAAGAAAATTTGAAGAGGATAGAAAATGAAAATAACTCACAAAAGGATGAAATGTCATAGTTGAAAGAAAAAAATGATCAATTGGATCAATCACTTGCATCATGCATAAAGAATAATTAATATTTAAATTTTAAGCATTTACATTCTAATTTCTCAAGTGATATATATGATTTGTGTTATTCACTTGATACAACTAAAAAAAAATTCTAATAAAGAGTCAAAAGTTAAAAATGGTAATGTATATGAATCTACACATATTGCTAGTTATTTTGAAAATAATATTGGTTTGGAAATAATAAAAATAATTGGTTATGAGGTAAATGAATTGGGAAAGTTTGGGAAATAAATTAGAGAGCCCAAATCAATTATGCTGTGAAAGAATGAAGGCCTTTGATATGTTTCTAATAAAAGAGATAGAAATGTTGTTACATGTGTTATAGGTTCAAAAATTAACTTGAAGAATTTATTGTTCCCATGGTAACATAGAATGAGATAAAAAAGAAATGTTTTGTGATCTTCATCTTTATGCTATTTGTGGATTGAAGAATCATATTGAAAATACATGTTGGAATAGAGAGTGGAATTGATAATGTATGAAAGATTGTGTACAAATTAACTATGGATGGATAAATTTATCAATTATAAAAAGGTTAAAAACATGTTCAAAAGGTTGTAAAATCCTAAATATTCACATGTCAAAAGAATGATATTAAAAAAATATTTGAGTGCTTGAGTAAGGTGGCTAATGACTATTTGTCATGATTGACGCATTGAAAGGTGTTATGTAATTTGGAAGACTATGATTCTTCTCTATGTTGACTTGACTTCTATAAGAAGTCTATTTATACTAAGCAAGTCTATAAGACTAGAGTGATGGTAATGTTGGATAGTAAGTTGGAAAGGCACAGTTTTGACACTCCAAGATCATCTTGTGTGTTCACTCAGGACCAAGGGGGAGTATGTTGTATAACTGGCATAAATTACCATGCAACATGTAATTCACTAAAAGTTCATAATTTGCATGAGAATTATTTTTTAGATGAATTATTTTTTAGTTTTTCACAGTAAATGCATGTAAAAACTAGTCCATTATACTATCTAGTTATTGTGGATACAATCTCTATAAAGATTTCCCTTGACTATTCAAAAGGTAAGTCTATAATTCATTTTTGTAATTGAGGAGAGAACAAAACCTCTATATTAGGGCATGATGTAATATATTTGAATGAATAAAAGTTTTCTCTATGTGTTAAGATTATTTACGCTTGCTATTGCAATATGAGTGTGTTATTTACCTCTATTTATTTTTTATGTTATAAAATATTCAAATTCCACATTTCTAACCCTTAATTTAGCATCTTGATTCCACATCCTCACTCTACTATATCTAGTTGATATGGTTTTCACATTTAAGCACATGTCTAGTATAAGCATTTTTATTTTATTTTATGTATATTTTCTTATTTTTTATGTAAATGTATTCTTGGAAACCTAAAATTCTTTGCCAAACCCTATACCTTCAATGTAAACCCTACACTAAATCATAGGTCCTAAACTATAATACCAAAAATGCATTTCCTAAACTCCAATCCTTAAAGGTTTAGGGTTTATAATATTTTGAGTCCATAAATTAAGATGTACTTTAAAATAATTTTCTCAAAGAAATTATTTAATGCCTATTAAAGACATTTCAACATAAAATATTATATAAGCACAATTAGAAACTTGAATTTACTATAACATAATTTAGCCACTATTAAAAATTTAGTACAAAATATTACTTAAATTTGACTACTATCTCCATATGACTATCCTAGCAATTAACCTAATGTTTATTATAATTTCTCTATCACTAGTGACAAAGTTATGTCTATTAGGGATTATATAAATAAAATATTTTTTATTATAAATGATAGGTAAGTGAAAGGTAATAGGTTGGATTTTAGTAGAAATTTTAGGCTTGGAAAAAATATTGATAGGAATAGATACATGTTTCATAAAAATGGAAAATCATTTACAAATGGGGCCTTGAACCTAAAAACCTACTTGTTAAAAATGGGTACCTATTTTGATTTGGGATCTCACGCCTAAATGAGTACCCATTATACATGCATAACCATTTTAGAATGAGTAAACATTTCATAAAAATATTTATTTATTGTTTCACTTGTCATGAGTTAATTTTACCACGAGTTCAAAGGATGACAATGAATAAATAGGGTACTTTAGAATAGGTACCCACATCTATAGAGCCCATTGAACCCTATTTTTTACCTTCTTCCTCAAAAACAATAATTTCTCTATCTCCAATTAGGTATCACAATTATGTTGATGTATTTTTTTCAATTTTTATTAATTTGTGGAGTTTAGGTTTCTTTCAATTAGATTTTGAGTATTGAATAAAAATTAGAATATATTACAAATTAAATTTTGAGTCCCAAAATTCTTAAATTGATCATAATGAAGGTGAAAAAACCTACACAGGAACTCATATTATTATTAGACCTAAGAAATTAAACTCTATATGAGACTGATCCAAACTTCCAAGGAATGGATTGACCGATTGTCCAAGAGTTGTTGAGTTTCTGAAGCCCTGTGAACTATCATCATATGCACCACGTGCATTTCTATGTAAATATGTCTTTCCTTGGTTGAATGAAATCGACAATGCTGCATATAATATAATGCAAATGAATTTCATAATTCAATCCAAACTTCCAAGAAAGGCTTAAATTTGATGGCTGTATGACCGTATTTAGAGATTTTTTCCATGAAACACAATCAAAATTTTAAGAAAATTGTATTAGATGAAAGGAGAGATTTTGGACAGGCTATCAAATTTTATATAGAATTATAATGCTATATATATATTTGATTTATATATAATTTTACTTACACTAAGGTATATCCTAATCTTTTAAGAGCACCTTTGAATAGATAACCGTCATTAAAAAATTTGTTGACAGGAAAGGTCAACCATCAAATTTAAGCCATGCTTCTAAGGATTGGATTGTCCGATTGTCCGAGAGTTGTGGTGTTTCCCAAGCTTGGTAAATTATCATCGAATGCATTTCTATGTTCATTTGTTTCTTCCTATTTGTGTGTTCTCTTTATTTTTAGGAGGACTTTGTCATATGATATGGAATGCCAATTTTTTTATAGAATATTATTTTTAGAAGTTTATTTTTATTTTATAAATTATATCAATAATGATGAGAAATATATGTTGAAAGGTATTATTCAATTTATAGTTTTGAAATATAACTTTAAAATTTATATAATATAATTTATAACATTTGAAAAATATTTTCTTATAATAAATTGAAGGATTGTTTCCTAACAACAATTTTGTTTGGAAATACAATCTACAATTTGTTTTATTTCTTTTGGAATGATCTTTTCACTTGTTTATTTTTTCGTTCATACATTGAAACAAAAAAACTATTAGACTTATCTCATAATGGTGTGATTTCTTTTATGTTAATGGTATGTATTGAAAACAATAAGAAGTTAGCTTATGTTAAGTGATGAAAAAAAAAGATTAAAAAATACAATATTGATAATGTCAAAAAATCTCTTAATATATTAATATACAGTTGTTAAGCGATAAGTGTGAGAAGTTGAATTCACTTTTAATGTAAAAATTGTAAGGAATTTTTTATAGAAAAAATGGATGTTCATTTTGGAAAAAAAAAGATACCTATTTTAAAATAATGGATATCTATTTACATTCAGAATTTGTTATTAATAGACATCCATTTGTAATAGATTTTTTTAAGGAATAAACATCTATTAAATATTTTCAATCTACCTACCTCATTTCTTTCTCTTTTATTGATGAAAAAATGGCTTGAAGAGAAAAGGCGAATGGATATGTGTTGGATAGGAGAATCAATATCTGTTGGATAAGTGGCATTGCCATATATTGCCACACTTGTAGCTCACTAAAAGTTCATAGTTAAAAATATGAATGACGATTGAAATAAAAATTAAAGAGGTTAGAAAATGAAAATAACTCACAAAGAATTAATTCAATGATAAAAAAACCTATGGCAAGTGTAAGATGAAGTAAGATTAATTCATTATTATACTTACCATATTGTCCCAAAATTCTAAAATTGATCATAATGAAGGTGAAAAACCCTACATGAATACTCATTATTCTTAGACCCAAGAAATTAAACTCTATGAGAGTTCACAAAATGTAACAACAAACCCTAGGATAATATTTTAACATTACAAGAAAGAAATTAGTATAAGACAAAATGAAAGATTTTCTACATGCAACAATTCAAGTTGAACAAAATATTGAAGAGTTAAACTCTAGAGGACATGTGACTATGGATATAAATTGAAGCTATCCTAAATTATTTGTAATAGAGAGAATTCTTCTTTTACAAGATATTTTTTAAATGATTAAGTAAAAGGTGATGAAAACTATATGATAGAAAGAAACATATAAATGAAATATATGAAAATGACATGAAAAGTCATGTGATTATATAATAAAGTGTAAATGTATGGAAAATAAATACTAAGGAATTTGTATTTTTCATTTACAAATAATAAAACTAAAATTTTATTTGTAGCTAAAAGGTGAGTGAAGAAAACTATGGTATGTATAACATGAATTCTTTCATGTTTTGTTAACAATTAGATAGGTATTATAAATGATTAATTTAAGTTTTGAAAATTAACCTACCTAATGATATAAATATTTTTAATAGGAATCTAGGTTGGAAATGTAGCTAGCTACAAGATTACACATAGAGTTCAATAACTAGAATTTCTAGGGTCATAGGGAGTCCATTTCCTACTTCATATGATAATTAAAAGGGTGAAAAAATATTATATTTTAGAGTACTATGATCTATCAAAAAAGATTAAATATTTTATTATCCCAAAAAAAAATTTATCATCTACCAATTTATGTATTTAAAATAGCAAAATTCTTGTTCCTGAATTCAATCTACTTATTACCTTGAGGGTTCTACTATTATGAATTTGACAGAGAAAGAGAGAGATTTCATAATTCTTTGGTCCCAAAATTGTTGCTCCACTTCCTAGAATGAAATTACACTCAGAATTCTAGAGTTAAATTTATGCGAGTGAAATTGGTTCATCAACAAAACATGGAGGGTTAAAGGTCAACTATATGAGAGTAGGTTGTTTCTCCTACTATTGATATTTTTCTCATACATAGAAAAAAATAGTCACTAAAAAAGATAAAGGGGATTTCTTAAAGTTAAATGTGATAAAAATAATGAGAAAAAAAAATAAAAAATAAAAAATCTAAGTCTTCATGCCAAGAAAGTGGAGCATTAAACATTTTCTCTTTTTGAAAGTTCAAGAGTTTGATATTACACATCGCATGGGAAAGTTAGGGTTTGATGAGCTTATATTTTGTTAAGGCATTGAAGGAGATCCTATGGTGGTATTAAAGGACTCCAACAAACATGAATACACCAAACAAATGTAATGGCATATTGCAAGCCAAGAAAGAGGAATGGAGATTGAGAGGATTAAGGGGTCTAATAGCTTCACCACATAGTAGAGACCAAGTAGAAGATACAGAGCATTTAAAGGATAATGGAGAGGTTCGAAGAGTTTATTAAGTCTCACCCATGTTGCATCCTTGTATGGTTCCATTTACACTACCAAGTATCCTTTTCTAGCTTCATATAATGTCTTTTTAGAGGGTTTAATGCATTATAGACCTACAAAATTTA